>SDVV010024228.1:0-12620 GCA_016164225.1 Gammarus roeselii
TATATAAACACAGAGGTACTAAGGCACCCTGGTCATATGCTGGACAACGCTACTGGCCGAAACAAATGAACTCCATTTACAATAACAGCGGAGTGAATTACTGAAACGATAACATTTAAGGACGTTTTTTGGTAGATACAACAACCTTCCGAAGAACACGGATATTCTACTCTTATCGGCTGCGATTCACCACAAAAAAAGGCATATTGCCACTCCTCCTGCGACGATATGCCCTGTAAGAAAGTCTGCACATAAACAAGTATTTTTTTTCATCACAAACGCGGCGATGAAATGATTTTGCAGTCAAGGACGGTGAGGATAACTATAGAAATTAACCCATAATCTGAGACGCGTGGCAAAAAAGTTACACAGGGAAAGGATGACTGAAATCCTATATAAAAAAATAGCATCTAACGGACGACATGATGACATACTCAACCAAATCCACATCATCATCGTCCCGTTGCTGTTTTTGCTATTTTCTCCACTTTAGTTGCCACTGCTGCTATGGTGGGCTGTTGGCTAGAGGAGTGCTTGCTATTGTATTGCCTCCTCGAAGCAAAGTAGTATAAGAAGAGGCCGCCAGGAGGAGCCAACACAGTCAACATCCGGTGATCTCCTCAGCAACATGTCTCGACTGGTGCAGTTTGCTCTTATCGCCATCGCCTTTGGTATGAAAAGCCGGTAACACTTTTGATGCTTATAAATACTTTGGGCCCGCAGGTATGAAGTGTGGCCACTATTTACGCTCATATAACATAGTGTTGAATATTAGAACATTCATGCCCAAATTGGAAGAGCTCAATCCGGACAAAATCAACAGGTTTTCAGCAAATATTTTCATCATTATAGTTTGTAATGATACGAGTTTGGAAGTCTTTGTTCATTAGACCAGCTGTTGAGAGTAGTCAGCACATCGGACAACGGGATCTTGGCTGTACTGACTTCAAAACTTTGCTTGAAGAATCCGCTGTGGAACTTCAGGATTTTTTCAAGGAATCCTAGTGAAAAACCATTATAAGGTTTTTCCTTCTGAAATGAATGAGAGTGCAATACTTTATCCTGCATCAGAGGTCCATCTTGGATGCTGAGAAGTATATTATTTGAATAATCATCCTTTGTGCACCCTTTTTACTATATTGCCCTCAAATTCGCTGACCAATTCCTGGGTCTCTCTTCACGCACCATCAACAACTATCATGATGATAGACGAGGCTCTTTCCTGTTACCAAAGAAACAGAATGTGAAGAATTGTTTCCAATGATCGTTCGAAAGGAATGTATGCAACTTGCATTTTGGGTTGGACTTTTTTTAATGAAATTATTACGTAAATAAAGTAAATGCAAAATTTGACGAAAAGTTCAATCTAAATTAACTAAGATTCCCATGTTTGCCTATCATTTTAAATTGATTTGTATCAGAAAGCTTTATTTACGAAGTAGTGCATAGTTTTCGACCGTTTTAGTATACGGCTATAAAATATCGGTGAATTATTCTACCAACTGGCGAGAGATTCTCCATCAATCCCCCATCATTGATTAAGTCCAAATGTACTTTTCCCCTGTCTCATATGGGGGTCTCAAATTATTTCTATAGAGTAGTGGTCGTTAAGATAAAGTAAGTGAGTGCTGAACTGCGTGTTCCTTGCGTAGGGTATTTGTCAATTACAGTTTGTTAGAAGCCGATTAATCGTCCATAATTCAATTATTTACTTAAGAGTGACGAGATTCGGCACGACTATGGTCATCGTAGCTGAGGGAGTTCTTTTGTTCCTGAATCGCCGTACAAAAATCACCCCTCATATTTTGCACAGATCATTCTTGATCGTGAACGCGTCTACCGCCGAGATGGCGTCGCACAAAGGCCTCATGAGCCCTCGTTTCTTGCTAGTATCGCATAAATACATTTTTTGCTGATGCATCACGCAAGACAAGTTATTGTTTACCTTCCCTGAGGTCATCGTCTTCTAAACATGAAACATGTCGTAATAATGATCACAAAATGTAAATCCGTACCCCTATAGAATATTTTATTCTGTAGTACAGTTTCCACAAACCTTTTTGAACGAGTTGCTTACCTACTTCAGAATGACACCGGTCGGGTGCTGATAGGGCACTTCTCTTGATCGTATAACGATTTCTTAGAAAATCGCGTTCCCGTTTTCTCTAACACTAGCACCTTCTTCTAACCCCCTTCCCCAGGCGTGGCCTTCTCGTCTGACCCCGCCTTTAACGGAGACCTCAAGAGGGTAAGTGTTGATGCAAGACAACCTAACCTTATCTACGGAAGTGAAAATATACTTATGTACGCTTTGTAATTATTAAACATAAATATTGATTCAAATGTTCCTGAAGACTCTTATCCCTTTTATTATTTACGTAACTCACTTCACACTGATTTTTTTCTTCAGGAAAAGCGTGGTTCCATCGGTGCAGGAGGATACTCTGGGGGAGGTGG
This sequence comes from Gammarus roeselii, assembly GCA_016164225.1. Lineage (NCBI taxonomy): Eukaryota > Metazoa > Arthropoda > Malacostraca > Amphipoda > Gammaridae > Gammarus > Gammarus roeselii. The sequence continues at coordinate 2,458 of SDVV010024228.1, forward strand.
TGGTGGAGGAACCGGCTATGGTGGCGGTAGCGGTGGTGGTGGTGGCGGTAGTGGCGGCGGCTACCTAATCATCGGCACCGGCGGCGGTGGAGGTGGTCACGGCCCCAGCGGAGCCGGCATCGCCAACCAAGCAGCCGCTCAAGCCACCGCCGCCGCAGCCGGATTATCAGGCTCTGCAAGCGCTGCTGCCTCAGCATCCGCATCGAGCTCAGCTGCAACTGCTTCAGCAGCTGCACAGACAGCACAAGCAGCAGCTGCGCAGAGTCAGGCACAGACGGCGCAAATAACGCAGGCAGCGCAGGGAGCGCAGGCCGCAGCGTTCGCAGAGTCTTCCCTAGCGGGGCAAGCGAGCAACTCAGCAACGGCTGCTGAGAACACCTTCAACGCGGCTCAGTCCATCGTCTCCCAACTTGCTCAGGCGCTCTCAGAAGCTCAGGCTGTCGTCGCTCAGGCATGGCAGGCGTTCCAGGCTGCTCAGGCTGTTCAAGCTGCTCAGCAGACGATGGCCAGGCAGGCTCAGCAAGCTGCTAATGCCCTGAGCCAACAACAGTCGCAATCTCTTAATGACCTGCAGTCGGCCCAGGCGGCGGCAGCTCAGGCGCAGGCGGCTGCCAGCAAGGCGCAGGCCAAGGCTCAAGGCGCTGGAGGCTACAGCGGAGGCGGTGGTGGAGGCGGTTACGGACACTAAACCATCGCTGTTGATAAGCCACGAATGACGGTATGCAAAGATCGACAAACGGAGGTTGACTACGCCAGCTTGTCTCGAATCCAGTCTGCGAGCCGACACTAAACAGCCTCTGTGTCCTATACTCGAAAACATGGAGGAGACGACAATCATTCATCGAACGAGATATGATAGATACTGCGGGTTACCTTTCAGAAGTTGTTAATGGGTTCTCATATAGGCTTGGTCACTTCATTTAGTAATCACAACAATATTGACACTAAATTACACACATTATTAGCATTGCAAAGGCACTTGTCAAAGTTCGTTAGGATTCGGGTGAACATTTCAGGAGATGAACCTCCGTTCAAAAAATTGCACCTGCATCTGCACGCTCGTCTTTACACCCTTAACCTTGATACCAATTAGTCACACAAATAGTATCATGTATACGCTCTCCTGATATGTTGTGCTATGTGTTTCGGTGTAAATTCATCGCCACTGTATTTGCACTTTGATATGGAATAGGTGACTCTTTATTGCTCAAGACTCATTGATATCTTACACACGTAGTGTTAACTTATGAGTAGCGGTTCTCATGTCATGTGTAATCCATCTGTATTGGGAGGTGTTATATACGTCATCAACTGTCCTAGCACAGATAAAGAGTGCCATCTGCTTATAAAAGATTCGTCCTTCCTCTACCACTGACTCTTTCTTGAATAAACTTTCAACCTGATATTCGATGTTCCTATATTCCTCCAAACGGTGGGTTCTATAGCAGAACAGCACCAAACTATGGGCTCCATAACAGAACAGCACCTAACGATGGGCTCCATAGCAGAACAGCACCAAACGATGGGCTCCATAGCAGAACAGCCCCAAACGATGGGCTCTATAGCAGAACAGCAGCAAGCGATGGGCTCTGTAGCAGAACAGCACTAAACGATGGGCTCCATAGCAGAACAGCACCAAACGATGGGCTCCATAGCATAACAGCACCAAACGATGGTCTCCATAGCAGAACAGCACCAAGCGAGGGGCTCCATAGCAGAACAGCACCAAACGATGGGCTCCATAACAGAACAGTACCAAACGATGGGCTTCATAGCAGAACAGCACCAAACGATGGGCTCTATACCAGAACAACATTTAACAATGGTCTCCGTAGCAGAACAGCACCAAACGATGAGCTATATAGCAGAACAGCACAAAACGATGGACTTCGTAGCAGAACAGCACCGAACGATGTGCTCCATAGCAGAACAGCACTGAACGATGGGCTCCATAGCAGAACAGCACCGAACGATGGGCTCCATAGCAGAACAGCACCAAATGATGGGCTCCATAGCAGAACAGTACCAAACGATGGACTTCGTAGCAGAACAGCACCGAACGATGTGCTCCATAGCAGAACAGCACTGAACGATGGGCTCCACAGCAGAACAGCGCCAAACGATGGGCTCTATAGCAGAACAGCACCATACGATGGGCTTCTTAGCAGAACAGCACCAAACGATGGGCTTCATAGCAGAACATCACCAAACGTTGGGCTCCATAGCAGAACAGCACCAAACGATGGGCTCCATAGCAGAACAGCACCAAACGATGGGATCTATAGCAGAACAGCACCAAACGATGGACTTCATAGCAGAACAGCACCAAACAATGGGCTCCATAGCAGAACAACACCAAACGATGGGCTCTATAGCAGAACAGCAACGTACGATGTGCTTCATAGCAGAACAGCACCGAACGATGGGCTCCATAGCAGAACAGCACCAAACGATGGTCTCCATAGCAGAACAGCATCAAACGATGCGCCGTCATAGCAGAACAGCACCAAACGATGGGCTCTCTAGCAGAACTGCACCAAATCTTGGGCTTCGTAGCAGAACAGCACCAAACGACGGGCTCCACAGCAGAACAGCACCAAACGATGGCTCCATAGCAGAACAGCATTAAATGATGGGCTCCATAGCAGAACAGTACCAAACGATGGACTTCGTAGCAGAACAGCACCGAACGATGTGCTCCATAGCAGAACAGCATTGAACGATGGGCTCCATAGCAGAACAGCACCAAACGATGGGCTCTATAGCAGAACAGCACCAAACGATGGGCTCTATAGCAGAACAGCACCATACGATGGGCTTCTTAGCAGAACAGCACCAAACGATGTGCTCCATATCAGAACAGCACCAAACGATGGTCTCCATAGCAGGACAGCACCAAACGATGGGCTCCATTGCAGAACAGCACCAAGCGATGGGCTCCACAGCAGAACAGCACCAAACGATGGCTCCATAGCAGAACAGCACCAAACGATGTGCTCCATAGCAGAACAGCACCAAACGATGGTCTCCATAGCAGAACAGCACCAAGCTATGGGCTCCATAGCAGAACGGCACCAAACGATGGGCTCTATAGCAGAACAGCACCATACGATGGGCTTCTTAGCAGAACAGCACCAAACGATGTGCTCCATAGCAGAACAGCACCAAACGATGGTCTCCATGGAAGGACAGCACCAAACGATGGGCTCCATTGCAGAACAGCACCAAGCGATGGGCTCCACAGCAGAACAGCACCAAACGATGGTTCCATAGCAGAACAGCACCAAACGATGTGCTCCATAGCAGAACAGCACCAAACGATGGTCTCCATAGCAGAACAGCACCAAGCGATGGGCTCCATAGCAGAACGGCACCAAACGATGGGTTCTATAGCAGAACGGCACCAAACGATGGGCTCTATAGCAGAACAGCACCACACGAGGGGCTCCATCGCAGAAAAGCACCAAACAAAATAGATAAAACAATCACCATAACTGCAGCAATATTTACGAGATGACGACCATGGACCCGCCCCTGGTGGGGGTATAGAGGCTCACAACATCTGAAAAGTTTGGTAAACTTCGAACGCACATATACTGAAGTTACGGATGCTGTGATAAGACATAAAGAAACAATCTAATGATTTGATAATACCAAGGCATGCATGCAAGATTGTGGATGAGTTCGGGGTCGGCTGCTTCGCAAGCGTTTGATTAGGTTGCATACGGTAGATAGGCTGTGCGACAGCTGTTCGTGGAGTGGAAAAAGGTTTCGTATTCGTTAATCAGGATAAAACTGCCTCACTCACGAGGACAATTGAATAAAAGGAATAAAAGAGCAACTTTTATCTAATCACTTTACTAAAAAATTGTCGGAATTTTCGGGCAAGTCTATGCCCCTCCTCAGCGACAAAGTTAGAAAATAAACAAGAACAAAAAACTGTAAGTCAAAATTAATTTGGTTAGAAGAACAAAAATACGAGAGCACACATCCTACCAAGCAACATGATCTAGAAGCCAGAAAAGAAGATATTTTACTATGCAGAGCCTAACTATTGAGTTGAATAAGGAGGAGGTAAATTGTTCAATTTGTGCCTGTTGGAATGAAGTAGTATATCACGGGTCACTTAATCAACCGAACAGAAACCTAATATGAACGCAATGCCAGGTGTCTGTTCGGTTTGGGAGTCAGTTAAGTTCTACGCCCCACCCACCGATGGACATTGATAGAAGACATTCTTCAAGTAAGACATTTTTTTGCATGTCGAGACATATAAAAACGTAACAATGGAATATTGACTTCAAGAAATATAAGCTAAGTATGCAGGGTCCGACATGAATTTTTCAATTACATTACTCACAAGTTGTTTGATACACGAAGATCCACATTAGAAACTAACTGCATAGATCGCATGACATGTGACATATGTACAAGACAAAAATATTCCAATGAGTCATATCAGAAAGGTCTAATAATTGAACTGGCTTTGAGTACATGAAACAGTAAAAAAACTAACTGAAATTATTTACAAATGAAATTTAAAAATCACAAATAATTGACATGGAAAATCGCATCGCGGAAGTAAATTAAAATTCAAGACTTTCTCCACGTACGAGTTCAAACAGGTATATTTTTTTTGCGTTCAAAGGTAGCTCCACTCCTACCCGTCCTTGTATCTATGGCAATCGAATTTCCCATTTTAGCAGCTCTTTATCCTAAAAATATTCCCGACTGTGTCGACAAACTGCGGTGATTTTGCAAATTTGCTTTGTTACAAAGATAATACATGGATTTATTTCAAAACTTGGAAAACCAACACCAGAACGGAAAAGCTAACGATGTGATAGAGGGGGAGAATATTTCATTGACTGTAGAACAAAAGCATTTTTGCAGGATCGTGAGACAATGTCTGATTTCGTGAAGGAGGCCACACGATTTGGATAACTTCCGGGCAACGTATGAGACGTAATCTTTCCAGTCGAGTCTCTGATAAACCGATAAACTTTGTTTTCTCTACTTTGAAACCCGGATTTTCTTCCTACAAAATATCATGACCGTCGTCTTGTCGACATTTAACGCCAGCTAATTGGATGTGAACCTGTTTAAAATGTCGACCAATTAATTATTCATTTTAGAATTAGTATCATTAAGATTATCTCCGGTCGTATAAACTGTAGTATCATCTGCGAAAAGTACAAAGGATACCCTATGTCATCAACAAAATTAAAGAAGAGCGCACAGACAGATGATAGTTGTTTATTCCAACTCACTAGGCTGTTTTATCACGTAGATAACTTTTCATCAAGCTTCTGTCCGTGAACCTAACTCCAAAATGCTGTATTTCGCGAACAAAATCTGATAATTCACGCAATCGAAGGCTTTGCTAAGGTCCACGCTGTTCTTAAGGGGAATTTTGCAGACGGGAAAATATATTACAGTATGATAACAAATGGATGAACAAAAGTTTGTCATTCGGTCATTCGAAAGTTGACGAAACATAACAGAGCTGATCATTCAACGACATCATCTCGTTGAATGAGTATAAATACAATTTACGGCTGTTACTCACAAAACACTACGTCTCCCCTGCTGACCTCAAATAGCCCCATTAGAGTTTAATGCTACTGCGCCCCCTGCGCTGCCTGGGTAAACTGCTTCTACTGCATTAATATATATTCAGTGTAGGTGCTGTTTTGCTATGGAGCCCATCGTTTGGTGCTGTTCTACAATGGAGCCCATCGCTTGGTGCTGTTCTGCAATGAAGTCCATCGTTTGGTGCTGTTCTGCTACGGAGCCCATCGTATGGTGCTGTTCTGCTATGGAGCCCATCGTTTGGTGATGTTCTGCTACGGAGCCCATCGGTTGGTGCTGTTCTGCAATAGAGCCCATCATTTGGTGTTGTTCTGCAATGGAACGTATAGCTTATTGCTGTTCTGCTATGGAGCCCATCGTATAGTGCTGTTCTGCTATGGAGTCCATCGTTTGGTGCTGTTTTGCTATGGAGCCCATCGTTTGGTGCTGTTCTGCAACGGAGCCCATCGTATGGTGCTGTTCTGCTATGGAGCCCATCGTTTGGTGATGTTCTGCTACGGAGCCCATTGTTTGCTGCTGTTTTGCTATGGAGCCCATCGTTTGGTGCTGTACTGCTACGGAGCCCATCGTTTGGTGCTGTTCTGCTATAGAGCCCATCGTTTGGTGCTGTTCTGCTATGAAGCCCATCGCTTGGTGCTGTTGTGCTATGGAGCCCATCGTTCGGTGCTGTTCTGCTATCCCCACACATCGTTCGGTGCTGTTCTGCTATGGAACCCATCGTTTGGTGCTGTTCTGCTATAGAGCCCATCGTTTGGTGCGGTTCTGCTATGGAGCCCATCGTTTGGTGCTGTTCTGGTATGGAGCCCATCGTTTAGAGGAATACAGGAACAGCGAATAACAGGTTGAAAGTTTATTCAAGAAAGATTCAGTGGTAGAGGAAGGGCGAATCTCTTATAAACAATTAACACCCAATAACTGTGCCAGTACAGTTGATGACGTATATCACACCTCCCAATATAGATGGATTACACATGACATGAGAATGGTCACTCATGAGTTAACAATACGTGTATAGGATATCAATGAGTCTTGAGCAATAAAGTGACACCTATTCCATATCAAAGTGCAAATACAGTGGCGATGAATTTATACCGAAACACATAAAACAACATATCAGGAGAGCGTATATATGATACTATTTGTGTGACTAATTCTATATTTACCTGAAGTGTTTGAAGGCGTACGCAATTGGTATCAAGGTTATGAGTATACAGACGAGCGTGCAGATACAAGTGCAATTTTTTGAAAGGAGGTTTATCTCCTGAAATGTTCACCCGAATCCTAAAGAACTTTGACAAGGGCCTTTGCAATGCTAATAATGTGTGTAATTTAGTGTCAATATTGTTGTGATTACTAAATGAAGTGACCAAGCCTATATGAGAACCCATTAACAACTTCTGAAAGGTAACCCGCAGTATCTATCATATCTCGTTCGATGAATGATTGTCGTCTCCTCCATGTTTTTGAGTACAGGACACAGAGGCCGTTTCGTATCGGTTCGCAGACTGGACTCGAAACAAGCTGGCGTAGTCAACCGCCGGTTGTCGATCTTTGCATACCGTCGTTCGTGGTTTATCGACAACGATGACTTAGTGTCCGTAACCGCCTCCACCACCGCCTCCACCGTAGCGTCTAGCGCTTTGAGCCTTGGCCTGCGCCTTGCTGGCAGCCGCCTGCGCCTGGGCTGCAGCTGCCTGAGCCGACTGCAGGTCATTAAGAGATTGCGACTGTTGTTGGCTCAGGGCATTAGCAGCTTGCTGAGCCTGCCTGGCCATCGTCTGCTGAGCAGCTTGAACAGCCTGAGCAGCCTGGAATGCCTGCCATGCCTGGGCGGCGACAGCCTGAGCTTCAGAGAGCGCCTGAGCAAGTTGGGCAGCGATGGATTGAGCCGCGTTGAAGGTGTTCTCAGCAGCCGTTGCTGAGTTGCTCGCTTGCCCCGCTAGGGAGGACTCTGCGAACGCTGCGGCCTGCGCCCCCTGCGCTGCCTGCGTTATTTGCGCCGTCTGTGCCTGACTCTGCGCAGCTGCTGCTTGTGCTGTCTGTGCAGCTGCTGAAGCAGTTGCAGCTGAGCTCGATGCGGATGCTGAGGCAGCAGCGCTTGCAGAGCCTGATAATCCGGCAGCGGCGGCGGTGGCTTGAGCGGCTGCTTGGTTGGCGATGCCGGCTCCGCTGGGGCCGTGGCCACCGCCGCCGCCGCCGGTGCCGATGATTAGGTAGCCGCCGCCACTACCGCCACCACCCCCACCACTACCGCCACCATAGCCGGTGCCTCCACCACCACCTCCCCCAGAGTATCCTCCTGCACCGATGGAACCGCGCTTTTCCTGAAGAAAAAGAATCAGTGTGAAGTGAGTTACGGAAATAAAGAAAGGGATGAGACTCTTCAGGAACATTTGAATCAATATTTATGTTTAATAATTACAAAGCGTACATAATTATATTTTCACTTCCGTAGATAAGGTTAGGTTGTCTTGCATCAACACTTACCCTCTTGAGGTCTCCGTTAGAAGTAGGGTCAGACGAGAAGGCGACGCCTGGGGAAGGGTGTTAGAAGAAGGTATTAGTGTTAGAGAACGCGGGAGAACGATTTTCTGAGAAATCGTTATACGATCAAGAGAAGTGCTCTATCAGCACCCGACCTGTGTCATTCTGAAGTAGGTAAGCAACACGATCAATAAAGTTTGTGGAAACTGTACTACAAAAAAAAAATTTGTTAGGCCAATGGATTTCTATTTTTTGTGATCATTATTACGACATGTTTTATGCCTAGAAGACGATGACCTCAGGAAATGTAAACAATAACTCTGTCTTGCGTGATGCATCAACAAAAATTGTATTTATGCAATACTAGCAAGAAACGAGGACTCATGAGGCCTTTGTACGACGCCATCTCGGCTGTAGACGCGTTCAGGATCACGAATGATCTGTGCAAAATATGAAAAGTGGTTTTTGTAGGGCGATCCAGAAACAAAAGAACTCCCTCAGCTACGATGGCGATAGTAGTACCGAATCTCGTCACACTTTTGGTAAATAATTGAATTGTGGACGATTAATCGGCTTCAAATAAACAGTGTAATTAACAAACACCCTACGCAAGGAACACGCAGTTTAGCACTTTGCTACTTAATCTTAACGGTGTCCACTCTATAGAAATAATTCGAGACCACCAGATGAGACAGTGGAAAAGTACATATGGACTTAATCAATGATGAGGGATTGATGGGGAATCTCTCGCCAGTTCACCGATATTTCATGGCCGTACACTACAACGGTCGAAAACTATGCACTACTTTGCAAATAAATCATTTTGATACAAAGCAATTTAAAGTGATAGGCAAACATGGGAATGTTAGTTAATTTAGATTAAACTTTTCGTCAAATTATTGCATTTTCTTTATTTACGTAATAATTTCATAAAGAAAAGTCCAACCCAAAATGCAAGTTAAATATATTCCTTTCGAACGACCATTGGAACGACCATCGAACGACCAAGGGTGCGCAAAAGAAAATTATTCAACCAATTTACTTCTCTACACCCAAGATGAACCTCTGATGCACGATAAAGTATTGCACTTCCATTCATTTCAGAAGGAAAAAGCTTATAATGGCTTTTCACTAGGATTTATTGAAAAATTCCTGAAGTTCCACAGCTGAACTCTTTGAAAAAAGTTTTGAAGTCAATACAGCCAAGGTCCCGTTGTCCGATGTGCTGTGGCTACTCCCGATAGCTGGTCTAATGAACAAAGACTTCCTAACTCATTTCATTACAGACTATAATGTTGAAAATATTTGCCGAAAACCTGTTGATTTTGTCCGGATTGAGCTCTTCCAATTTGAGCATGGATGTTCTAATATTCAACACAATGTTAAATGAGCGTATATAGTTGGCACACTTCATACTTGCCGGCCTAAAGTATTTAAATGCATCAAAAGTGTTACCGGCTTTTCATACCAAAGGCGATGGCGATAAGAGCAAACTGCACCAGTCGAGACATGTTGCTGAGGAGATCACCGGATGTTGACTGTTGGCTCCTCCTGGCGGCCTCTTCTTATACTACTTTGCTTCGAGGAGGCAATACAATAGCAAGCACTTCTCTAGCCAACAGCCCACCGTAGCAGCAGTGGCAACTAAGGTGGAGAAAATAGCAGAAACAGCAACGGAACGATGATGATGTGGATTTGGTTGAGTATGTCGTCACTACCGCCAGTCAGATGCTATTTTTTTTATAATAAGATTTCAGTCATCCTTTCCCTGTGTAACTTTTCACCACATCGTCTCAGATTATGGGTTAATTTCTATAGTTATATTCACCGTCCTTGACTGCAAAATCATTTCATCGTCGCGTTTGTGATAAAAAAAATTACTTGTTTATGTGCAGACTTTTTTACAGGGCATATCGTCGCGGGAGGAGTTGCAACATGCCTTTTTTTGTGGTGAATCGCAGCCGATAAGAGTAGAATATCAGTCTTCTTTGGAAGTTTTTTTTTATCGACCAAGAAACGTCCCTAAATGTTATCGTCTCAGTAATTCATTCCGCAGCTTTTGTAAATGGAGTTCACTTGTTTCTGCC
>SDVV010024229.1:0-12620 GCA_016164225.1 Gammarus roeselii
AGGACGCGAAGCATGCAACCTTGACTCACCGAGCGTATGGGGGTTCGCGCAGAAATGGGGGAGGGCGGGGGCGGAGGGTACCGGAACTGGTTTGGTGCCCGAGTCAGCTAACGGACGGGGGGAAGGGGGAGACCGGAAGGGGGAGGGGACGGAAGGGGAACGGCGGGATGGAAGCAGGCTTGCGGCCTTGATTGGCAAGGTTAATGTTATGAACATTTCAATTTTTAGTGTATTTATGATCTTTATTGTATTTATATATACGTTTTTTCTTCTTTAGAAGGTTGTAGTGGAGTATAATTGGACACTAACTTTTGCTCGTTATATATATTTATTCGGTTCTGGTAGGATTAGTGTTATTCCAAATTTCTGGTGGGGGTGGGGCGTAGGGATCCCCTAGGCAAAAAGTTGGATGTGCTCCTGGAAGATTATGTGAGTTTGCTGATACCTGTTCCTTGTCCTATAAATTTGTTTCCGTGTCACATTTGCCACGTTGTGAGTGTATAACTACTTATATATTTTTGGATGGTTTATTGTTTCTATATATGTTTTTTCTGTGAACATATATGTTGGTATTCTTGTCTAGTTGTGGTATATAAGACTCATTCAATGCTTGATTGGTGGGTTCGTAGCGGTGGGGGCTTGGGATATTTTTATTTGTTTTTTTCATTTATCACTATATATTCTTTTATAGGATTAGTATGGAAAGTATGTCATATAACTCAATTTGCAGCCTTAGTGTGCGATTGGCCCTGTTTGTACCAGCCTTGAAGGTAGGATTGCAGGCAAGATTCTGTGTTTCCCATCTATTTATTTCATGTGTATATATAATCTATAGTAATAGTATGGATTATTAGTATGATTATTGGCGAGTTTAAGTATGTAATGTGGGATGATACAGCACCTACGGTCGAAAATCTATCTACCCCATATTGCATTACCCAGTTTTGAAACAGTTATATCAGTGTTCCATTGACGCGTTTTTCCAATAGCGAAAATACCTGATCGATATGGATTTACTGTAAGTTAAAATATTATGTTATATATACTTAGTAATGATCGATTGATTTATGTTGAATTTTTAGTGTTTCGGAATTTCGATCAGTTAACTCATACAGTTTTAGGCATTTTAGGGTATTTTAGGCTTGAAGCATCCACGTAGCAGGCTATTTCAGGCATTATTGCTTGGTTGTTGCATCATTGTGGTAGTTTTATATGTATATATGACACATCTGTTACGATTAAACCGTGGTTACTTTAGTTACAGAGATGTTAATTCAACCTTGTTATGGACTGATGTTGAGGCTAATTTCATCAGATTTTGTATGTACTATACCGTATTTACTATAGGTTTCAGTTGTGTCGCCTGCATGTCTTGGTATCTTATACACATTTCTTGCTTGTTCGGTTACATGATTGTTCATTCTCATTCATCACGTTTAATGTATGTTTTGGGTATGGTAGAAAATTATTCTTTTTGCTTTGTTTTATCTCGTGAGTTTTAGTATAGGTATTTCAGTTTTGTAGCTTCTCTCTTGAATTTCCATCTTCAATGCAATCTGTTGGTTATTTCTACAATTTAGGACATATTACGTTTGTGCCTACAATATAGAACATTATTTCAGGTCTAATATAGTAACATTTTGTTCATTTATAGTGATTTATATATCTTCTTTCATCCTGATACAATATTTGACGTGGTTATTATAAATATAGAACAGACGATTTGTTACAAATTTGGTCCTACTGTTAGGGTATTGTATATTCAAAGTACGACCATTCTTCAATATTTAGGAGGAGTTAGACTGTTCCCTAGGCAAAAGCTCATTCTGTTTATGCTTGTTTGTGTAAATAGACCGATTTATCAGGATGGATACCATAATGTAGTGCAATTTTTTATGTGAATTATAGCACAGTAGAAAACCTTATTTAGTTATCTCTTATATATGTTCCTGATGTTATGTTTTTTTTCCACGAGAATCATAGGAAGGTATGTTTAAGAGGTGTAATTTTGTACTGCATCTTTGTGGAATTTTCGTCATTGATCCCTAGCAAATGTGTAGTTTAACGTTTATATGATAATTTTCTGGATGGCTGGGTCCTAGTGTAGAGATGGTTTATACTCTTTGGTTGTCATTTTGGACTTCATCCATGTTCAAAGTGAATTATGTACGTTCTTGTAGACGTCGATCTTGAGTTTCATGGGTTTGTAGCGTTTTACTCAAGATATCAGTAAGCAGAACCCAAGCTTTTTATGGCCACACACTCACTGAGACTCATTCTTGACCACTGTACATGTGTCTAGATGTAGGTTATGTCCAGGATGTATCTTTGTTCGAGGCTGTTCAGAGACGATGGGTCAACAGATGCGAGGTACGTCTGTGGCATCGTATCATGACTGTAAGTTACCTCTAAATTTGTTATATATCAGTGGTAGATTGCTGAGAAGTGACCTAGTAAAGCATTATAGAGTTCATTTTTATGACACAGTAGGCTTGGATTTGTACTTCCAGAGGCATAGCATCAGTTAGTTAAAATTTATTGTAGGGTTGAATGGTATCGTAGTAAAATATAACATTTTTCACATTAACTCAGCGTTAAATGTCAGTTATTTTCGGTATGGCTGTTATATTAGTATACGATCTTAGTCGTGAACCAGATCACGTCGGATATTGGAGTAGGATTCGTCATCTGGATGCGGTAGGATACACCGTATATAATAGTTAATCGTTGTTGCTTAGGGAAGTGTAGAAAATCTTATGTAGCTATTTTTTTAGTTGTTGGTGTATATTTTTGATTTGATATCATAGGAATATATCAGTATTCGATATAAATTTGCCTATTTTCATGGGATGTTGGGTATAAAATACGCTTATTTGGATGGAATTATTCAAGAATTTGGTGTGTTCCCCCTCTCGACATTGGATTTGGGTCCGGTTCCATATTACCTTGGAGAACTATTCTACCGGATTGGGTTGAATGTTAGTGTTGAAATTCTTCAATAATTGAATGCACATCTCAATTATGTTATCCAATCGCAGGTTTCTGCTATATGCTTATTCCCGCAAGTCTTACGTTTATAAATGTTGTATTTCGTTTGCAGTTTAGCTACTTAGAAGTTTTTGATAATTTCAGGCATTTGTTATGAGACTGCGTTCCCATTCAGAATATTTGACTTTTTCGACCATTCACCAGATCCACTTCAACATTTTTCACTGAAGGTCTGTAATGATGGCCATAATCCTAACTCATTCTATCCTAAAATTACCATGTATTGCTTATTATTCCCCGTTCCATACTTATGTTAGGTATTTTTCTTCATTGATTTAACCTTCATCGTTATCAAATCTAACCACTTGACCGTGTAGTTTTACCAATCGTTAGCAGATTGTGTGCTTACATTTATATATATATTTTTTCACTTCGCTTGTTACAAGTCCAGTAATATCGACCAGTCCCGAGTAATGTTAGGTCCTCACTCGTTTGTGGACTTTCGTGTTCAAAACGTTTATGTTAGCTTACTCCATACGTCAGTGAGAGTTACGAATGTTAAAGCGTTAGCAAGATTTATGTACGGTTCTACTGTTGGAATATGATTTTTTTTTTGTAGTATTGGACGTTTGGCTCCTACCATTTTCGTCTATTATATCAAATATTGAATAAATCCACTCTAACAATTTTTTCATACAGATCTGCATTGTAAGGTCCGCAATCCACAAGATCTAGGATATAAACCATGTCTAAGGTACATAATTAACGAAATATATATCAATGTACGATAACATAGATCAAATATTGATGAATGCAAAATGGGGGACCATACAATGACGAATACATTATTACCGAGGCAACTTAACCTATTCTATCCAATAGTTATGTATTTTTTAATCAAGTTTGATGGTTATGTATGATATTGATATGTATGAATCTCTCCACTAGGGCTGTATATTTGTCATATCATAAGCAGTTGAATAGATTTTTCTCCAATTTAATCTAACAAAAAACCTTCTGAAGATATTTGGATTCCAGAATTTATCGATAGCTCTGTTACATGTTCGGATGAGACTCAGCAGGAGGATCCAAGAGAACTAATGCACTTCAATCTGTTACATTTTTTAATGTGGTTCAGTTATACGCTATGTTAGGTTCAAAGATCTAGTCATTCTAACCAATAATTATATATTTTCATTCAAGTTTGATGGATATGTATGATATTCAGTCATTATTTTGTGCGATGTACATATCAAATCCCTCCCACACGGCTCTATTTTTCGCAGTTTTTCTTCTAATGTCACACACCAGGTACACACATTCACGCTTTGTACGCGTAATATCCAGGACCAGGGTACGGTATAATGACGTCGTATACAGGGATAGTTACCGATACAATGTAGACACACACACACACACACACATTTTGATTGCATATACAGGATCGGTTAACATCTGAGGCACACTTGAACTCTGATATATGTTTTTTTTCCATTGGAACAAAATCTCTTGTTATTGTTACAAGATATTTATTGTGGACCACCTTTACGTCATGATAGGTAAAAAAACTAAGCATCGTAACCTATCCTATCCTTTTCTATCCAGGAATTATATAGTATCGATCGAGTTTTCGTGCATAAATTTGTTACTTTCTTATCGATTTATGATGTATTCATTTTCATCCTCTCCACTTGGCTCTACATTTTGATCTAGCCTATTCACACCCATCAAAACCTAACATAACCTAACTTTAAGTATGGTGTTCAGTCATTGCTATATACATATGAAGCCCTTCAAACGACTCTAAATAATACTTTAACATATGTGCTATTTATTTTGTTGTCACTCTCAGCGCATATAAGTTATCAGAGAGGACCCATTTTCAATCTTAGATGGCTCGAATGTTACGGGTTATTCATATTATTTTTGATTTTGACACAATTCTGCGTCACTTTAACATATTATTCACACCCATCAAAACCTGACCTGACCTTACGTACGGCATTCAGTCATTGATATATACATATGATCCCCTCCATACAACTCTAAATATCACTCTAACATACATGTTATTTATTTCGTTGTCACTCTCGAGTCATATATGTTACCAGAGAATTCCCCATTTTCAAACTTTAATGGATTGAATGCTACATGTATTTCAAATTTGTATTCAGTTTCATACAAACGGACCCATAGTCTCACACCATGTTTTTCTTAATTTACTTCAATATCTCCGCTAAACTCTACAACCTTTGACAACTTGCATCTCTGAATTTTCATTTTTCTCTTGCCAATATTTTTCTTATCCTTAACGATGACTTCGTTTCAAGATCTGATCGGACGCTGATTTATATCATACCATTCTGTAACACGTCTAGATCATTTACCTTGAGCTAGGTTTTCTGGCATCATTTCAACCCTTGGAACTAATTTTTTCTACTGATTTCGAAGATTCGATGTTACCTCCGACTGTCACGATGTTCACGATTCATTACTTAACCTTCGAGTTTAGGATAATATAAACATTTCATTGAGAACATACATAGGTTTTATTAGTATTTATTAGCATTATTTACAGACCTTGCTGCCATCATCAATATCATATACCTGGTTTTTGTTATTTAAACAGCATTGTCCGTCATCCAACAGTACTTTTCATCACTATATTTCAGTATACTCTCAACATCCATCTAATACTCCATCATATCTTTGATGCAGATACCGAAGGCTATTCCGTTCCCGTGTGTCAATAAATATATCACTTCTTCTTCTTGAACCTAATTATTCGAATCTTTTCCAATTCAAAGTCATTCTGAGATTCATCATTGAGCAATTTTGCATACATCCCAGTTTCTCTTTTGTTCATAGGTGTAATCTGTTGTCCACTACCTCAGCTGTATTACAATCATGCTGAAGATTTATCCTGGGATCTTATAAATTATCGAGATTTGCTTCTCTTATCCCCTCCCCCTCCTAAACTTACTTACATACGAATGTAACGCATCCACATTAGTTAACCAAAGCAGACTTCCTTTTTTCCTGCGTACATTTATGAATGATATCTCCCACTCTTTTGATTCTTGTTTGTCCATCCTGAGATAACTGTTATTTTCCACACTAGTCAATATTTATTCGAACCCACTCATATCATCTCCGGAGATTTCTTCTTCCAGCACTTGTGAACAAAATTTTGAGATATGAATGTTCATTTTCTGTTTATTCTATGACGAAACGTGTGTCTCCGCTTGTTCTCAACGTATCACTGACTCCATTTTTGATTACCATCTAGCTATTAAAAGTTGATTACATGTTTTTTTTTCGCAAAACATTTGGCCTAACATTTCTCACCTAGATCATCAACTATGTATATGTATAGGGCTGAGTACGTATGTGAATGTGAACATTCAAGCGTATATAAGTGTTACATGAGTTAAAAATATATAACACAAAATTAAAGCTATTATAAATCAACTTATAATAGCTTGCTGGTAATCAAAAATGGAGTCAGTGACACGTTGAGATCAAGCGGAGACACACGTTTCGTCGCAGAATAAACATAAAATGAACATTCATAACTCAAAATTTTGTATACAAGTGCTGGAAGAAGAAATCTCCGGAGATGATATGAGTCGGTTCGAATATATATTGACTAGTGTGGAAAATAACAGTTATCTCAGGATGGACAAACAAGAATCAAAAGAGTGGGAGATATCATTCATAAATGTATGCAGGAAAAAAGGAAGTCTGCTTTGGGAGACTAATGTGGACGCGTTACATTCGTATGTAAGTAAGTTTAGGAGGGAGAGGGGATATGAGAAGCAAATCTCGATAATTTATATGATCCAAGGGTAAAATCTTCATCATGATTGTAATACAGCTGAGGTAGTGGACAACAGATTATACCCAAGAACATAAGAGAAACTGGAACGTATGCTAAATTTCTCGAAGATGAATCTCAGAATGACTTTGAATTGGAAAAGATTCGAATAGTTAAGTTCAAGAAGAAGAAGCAATACATTTATTAACACACGGGAACGGAATAGCCTTCGTAATCCACATCAAAGATATGATGGAGTATAAGATGGATTTTGAGAGTATACTGAAATATAGTGATGAAAAGTAGTGTTGGATGACGAAAAATGCTGTTTAAATATCAAAAACCAGGTATATGATACTGATGATGGCAGAAAGGTCTGTAAATAATGCTAATAAATACTAATAAAAACTGCGTATGTTCTCAATGAAATGTTTATATTATCCTAAACTCGAAGGTTAAGTAATGAATTGTGAACATCGTGACAGTCGGAGGTAACATCGAATCTTCGAAATCAGTAGGAAAAAATTGTTTCAAGGGTTGAAATGATGCCAGAAAACCTAGCTCAAGGTAAATGATCTAGATGTGTTACGGAATGGTATGATATAAATCAGCGTCCGATCAGATCTTGGAACGAAGTCATCGTTAAGAATAAGAAAAATATTGGCAAGAGAAAAATGCAAATTCAGAGATGCAAGTTGTCAAAGGTTGTAGAGTTAGGCGGAGATATTGAAGTAATTAAGAAAAACATGGTATGAGACTATGTGTTCGTTTGTATGAAACTAAATACAAATTTGAAATACATTTAGCATTCAATCTATCCAAGTTTGAAAATGGGGAATTCTCTGGTAACATATATGACTCGAGAGTGACAACGAAATAAATAACATGTATGTTAGAGTGATATTTAGAGTTGTATGGAGGGGATAATGTGTATATATCAATGACTGAATACCGTACGTAAGGTCAGGTCAGGTTATGATGGGTGTGAATAATATGTTAAAGTGACGTAGAATTGTGTCAAAATCAAAAATAATATGAATTACCCGTAACATTCAAACCATCTAAGATTTAAAATGGGTCCTCTCTGATAACTTATATGGGCTGCGAGTGACAACAAAATAAATAGCACGTATGTTAAAGTATTATTTAGAGTCGTTTTGAGGGCTTCATATGTGTATAGCAATGACTGAACACCAAACATAAAGTTAGGTTATGTTAGGTTTTGATGGGTGTGAATAGGCTAGATCAAAATGTAGAGCCAAGTGGAGAGGATGAAAATGAATATATCATAAATCGATAAAAAAGTAACAAACTTATGCACGAAAACTCGATCGATACTCTATAATTCCTGGATAGAAAGGGATAGGATAGGTTAAGATGCTTTGTTCTTTTCACCTATCATGACGTGAAGGTGGTCCACAATAAATATCTTGTAACAATGACAAGGGATTTTGTTCTTGGAAAAAAACATACATCAAAGTTAAAGTGCCTCAGATGTTAACCGATCCTGTATATGCAATCAAAATGTTTGTGTGTGTATGTGTGTGTGTCTACATTGTATCGGTAACTATACCTGTATACGACGTCATTATACCGTGCCCTGGTCCTGGATATATGCGTACAAAGCGTGAATGTGTGTACCTGGTGTGTGACATAAGAAGAAAAACTACGAAAAATAGAGCCGTGTGGGAGGGATTTGATATGTACATCGCACAAAATAATGACTAAATATCATACATATCCATCAAACTTGAATGAAAATATATAATTATTGGTTAGAATGACTAGATCTTTGAACGTAACATCGCGTATAACTGAACCACATTAAAAAATGTAACAGATTGAAGTGCATTAGTTCTCTTGGATCCTACCTGCTGAGTCTCGTCCGAACACGTAACAAAGCTATCGATAAATTCTGGAATCCAAACATCTTCAGAAGGTTTTTTGTTGGATCAAATTGGAGAAAAATGTATTCAACTGCTTTTGATATGATAAATATACAGCCCTAGTGGAGAGATTCATACATATCAATATCATACATAACCATCAAACTTGATTAAAAAATACATAACTATTAAATAGAATAGGTTAAGTTGCCTAGGTAATAATGCATTCGTCATTGTATGGTAACCCATTTTGCATTCATCAATATTTGATCTATGTTATCGTACATTGATATATATTTCGTTAATTATGTACCTTAGACATGGTTTATATCCTAGATCTTGTGGATTGCGCACCTTGCAATGCAGATCTGTATGAAAAAATTGTTAGAGTGGATTTATTCAATATTTGATATAATAGACGGAAATGGTAGAAGAAAAACGTCCAACACTACAAAAAAAATCATATTCCAACAGTAGAACCGTACATAAATCTTGCTAACGCTCTAACATTCATAACACTCACTGACGTATGGGGTAAGCTTACATAAACGTTTTGAACACGAAAGTCCACAAACGGGCGATAACCTAACATTACTCGGGACTGGTCGATATTACTGGACTTCTAAAAAGCGAAGTGAAAAAATATATATAAATGTAAGCACACAATCTGCTAACGATTGGTAAAACTACAGGGTCAAGTGGTTAGATTTGATATGGATAAAGGTTAAATCAATGAAGAAAAATACCTAACATAAGTATGAAACGGGGAACAATATGCAATACTTGGTAATTTTAGGTTAGAATGAGTTAGGATTATGGAAATCATTACAGACCTTCAGTGAAAAATGTTAAAGTGGATCTGGTGAATGGTCGAAAAAGTCATATATTCTGGATGGGAACGCAGTCTCATAACAAAAGCCTGAATTAATCAAAAACTTCCAAGTGGTTGAACTGCAAACGAAATACAAACATTTATAAAAGTATGACTTGCGGGAATATGCATATAGCAGAAACCTGCGATTGGATAACATAATTGAGATGTACATTCAATTATAGAAGAATTTCCACACTAACATTCAACACAATCCGGTAGAATAGGTCTCCATGGTAATATGGAACCAGACCCAAATCCAATGTTGAGAGGGGAAACACACCAAATTTTTTAATCATTTCATCCAAATAAGCGTATTTTATACCCAACATTCCATGAAAATAGGCAAATTTATATCGAAAACTGATTTATTCCTATGATATCAAATCAAAAATATACACCAACATTTAAACAAAATAGCTAAATAAGATTTTCTACTCTACCCTAAGTAACAACGATTAACTATTATATACGGTGTATCCTACCGCATCCAGATGATGAATCCTACTCCAATATCCGACGTGATCTGATTCATGACTAAGATCGTATACTAACATAACAGCCATACCGAAAATAACTGACACTTAACGCTGAGGTAATGTGAAAAATCTTATTTTTTACTACGATACCATTCAAATCTATAATAAATTCCTAGAAATAACTGATACTATGCCTCTGGGAGTACAAATCCAAGCCTACTGTGTTATAAAAATGAACTCTATAATGCTTACTAGGTCACTTCTCAGCAATCTACCACTGATATATAACAAATTCAGAGGTAACTTACAGCCATGATATGATGCCACAGACGTACATCGCATCTGTTAACCCATCGTCTCTGAACAGCCTCGGACAAAGATACATCCTGGACATAACCAGAATCTAGACACATGTACAGTGGGCAAGAATGAGTCTTAGAGAGTGTGTGGCCATGAAAAGCTTTGGTTCTGTTTACTGATGACTTAAGTAAACGCTACAAACCCATGAAACTCAAGATCGACGTCTACAAGAACGTACATAATTCACGTTGAACATGGATGAAGTCCAAAATGACAACCAAAGAGTATAAACCATCTCTACACTGGGACCCAGTTATCCAGAAAATTATCATCTAAACGTTAAACTACACATTTGCTAGGGATCAATGACGAAAATTCCACGAAGATGCAGTACGGAGTTACACCTCTTAAACATACATTCCTATGATTCTCGTGGAAAAAACCTAACATCAGGAACATATATATAAATAGCCAAATAAGGTGCTCTACTCTGCTATAATTCACATAATAAATGTACTTCATTATGGTATCCATCCTAATGAATCGGTCCATTTACACAAACAAGCTTAAACAGAATGAGCTTTTGCCTAGGGGACAGTCTAACTCCTCCTAAATATTGAAGAATGGTCGTACAATAAATATACAATACCCTAACAGTAAGACCAAATTTGTAACAAATCATCTGTTCTATATCTATAATAATCACGTCAAATATTGTATCAGGATGAAAGATGATATATAAATCACTATAAATGAACAAAATGTAACTAAATTAGACCTGAAATAATGTTCTATATTGTAGACACAAACGTAATATATCCTAAATTGTATAAATAACCAACAGATTGCATTGAAGATTGAAATTCAAGAGAAAAGCTACAAAACTGAAAGACCTATACTAAAACTCACGAGATGAAACAAAGCAAGAAGAAGAATTCTCTACCATACCCAGAACATACATTAAACGTGATGAATGAGAATGAACAATCATGAAACCAAACAAGCAAGAAATGTGTATAAGATACCAAGACATGCAGGCGACACAACTGAAACCTATAGTAAATACGGTATAGTACATTCAAAATTTAATGAAATTACCCTCAACATCAGTCCATAACAGGGTTGAATTAACATCTTTTTAACTAAAGTAACCACGGTTTAATCGTAACAGATGTGTCATATATACATATAAAACTACCACAATGATGCAACAACCAAGCAATTATGCCTGAAATAGCTTGCTACATGGATGCTTCAAGCTTAAAATACCCTAAAATGCCTAAAACTGTATGAGTTAACTGATCGAAATTCCGAAACACTAAAAATTCAACATAAATCAATCGATCATTACTAAGTATATGTAACAAAATATTTTAACTTACAGTAAATTCATATCGTTCAGGTATTTTCGCTATTGGAAACGCGCGTCAATGGAACACTGATATAACTGTTTCAAAACTGGGTAATGCGATATGGGGGTAGATAGATTCTCGACCGTAGGTGCTGCATCATCCCACAATACATACCTAACCTCGCCAATAATCATACTAATAATCCGTACTATTCCTATAGATAATATATACATATGAAATAAATAGATGGGAAACACAGAATCTTGCCTGCAATCCTAACTCCAGTCTGGTACAAACAGGGCCATTCGCACACTAAGGCTGCAAATTGAGTTTCAAGGCATACCTATCATACTAATCCTATAAAAGAATATATAGTGATAAATGAACATAACATATAAAAATATCCCATGCCCCCACCGCTACGTGGTATATATGACCGCTACGAAGTCATATATACCACAACTAGATAAGAATACCAACATATATGTTCACAGAAAAAAAAATATAGAGAAACAATAAACCATCCATAAATATATAACGAGTTATACACTCACAACGTAGCAAACGTGACACGTAAACGAAGTTATAGGACAAGGAACAGGTATGAGCTAACTCACATAATCTTTCAGGAACACATCCAACTTTTTGCCTAGGGGATCCCTACGCCCCGCCCCCACAAGAAATTTGGAATAACACTAATCCTACCAGAACCGAATAAATATATATAACGAGCAACAGTTAGTGTCCAATTATACTCCACTACAACCATCTAAAGAAGAAAAAACGTATATATATAAATACAATGAAGATCATATATACACTAAAAATTAAAATGTTCATAACATTAACCTTGCCAATCAAGGCTGTAAGCCTGCTTCCATCCCGCCGTTCCCCTTCCGTCCCCCCCCCCTTCCGGTGTCCCCCTCC
>SDVV010024230.1:0-12619 GCA_016164225.1 Gammarus roeselii
ATTCATATATATAACCTTTTGAGCTGAAAAAGGCTGACAGGCCATATTGTTATTTCAATAGTAGTTATATGTTTATATATACATACATGAGAACTTTTTGGATCGCCTCTGAAAATAATGAACTTAATTTTCATGATATCCTCATTGACATGAGGCACTAACCAACAGCACTACGGAACCAACCGTTTGTAAACATTCCAACGAAGTTTCTTCTTAAAATCTCTTTACTCGATAATCTAACCCCTCATCCCCCCGGATAATCCGGTTCAGCTCCGTCTCTTGCCCCCATCCGTCAAAGCATGGCTCTACCGAGAGCAAACTCGTTCCAAATCGATGCTTTGTTGTTGGGTGGCAAACACCTCAAAAATTACATCTAAAAGGTAATTAAGGGATAAAAACACGCTGTTTTCCCGATAATACAATCACCTTTTCAGAAATAGAAACTGGTTCGCCAATTTGGAGTTACTGTAATTTTTTTATTTAGTTTATTTTTCAAGATTGGAGATTCAAAGTTGGACACATTTTGCTTTTGTATCCTAAGTGTTTAAATGTTTTTGTTTTCGATTATGTATATTTTAAATTTGTGGATAAATGAATTGATGTTTTATTATTTTTTATTAGATATATTTCTATTTTTCTACGTCTGGGAAATGATGAGCCATGCCATGATGCACCAACTTTCCATGTACGGGAATTTCAATCACAATCAGATATTAGAGCCTCAATGTTGTTCGGTACGAACATGAGAGGGGCTTTGTATCATCATTCCACCGCATTGCTCTACTGCTGCAGTCAAGATTAGGAAGTTAGGTGTTTTATATTAAAATATTATGGTGTTGAACTGTCTAGGCCTATCGTGGAAACATGATATGTTACCTGAAAGGCTTTTCGATACATGGTGACCAAATGAGTAACCCCGTACTGAGAAACTTTGTGGTCATCATTGAAACTGTTGATGCATGGTGGAGATCATCAAATGTGAACGATTCACCATTCAATGTTTCTGTTCTCGTAGTCAGTAATGGTTCAGTAATGTCCAGTGCATAATTCATTTCAGAACACTATTTTTGATGGGTTACAATTTGATCATTAATTTTACTGCGAATGAACAAAAGGGAAAAAAAAGATACGGGATCATTAGTTCCATGTGATATCGAAAAGAATATTACCAACCCCTAAAAGAATCTTTCAGTAAACTTTGCAAACAGGTACGAGGTTAGTATTCACACCGCAGAGTTGCGGGATATGGAAACAAACTCACGGAAGTTGATCGTTAATGGGTAAAGCTCGAGTCTACGGAAATGCTTCTTTTGCGTTTCCCCATATAAAGGTAGGATTGGATATTATCTCAAGATTTAGAACATATATATAGTTTCTCCTAGCAACTTTGTAAGATTATCTAATTAAAACTAGATCAAATATTTGTGAATTTCTCACAACAGAATCACATTGTGGAATGGTATTATGTGATAAATGGAATTTCCAAGAATAAATGACTTGCTGCGCATACGAGCAAATTGACGAGTGCTATAATATCATCAAACCGTTACCACTTAACTTTAGAAGCAATAAGATATAGGGTGCCACAATTTGAAGGGTGAAACGCCAACGAAATTGATCAAAGTCGCATAAATTCAACCATCAGTATGAAATATATGTTGATTCAAACTGATTATGTTCATAGTTAAGGTTAAATTTTTATATATATTTCATTATGAGAAGGTATTTTTCATACATCTCTCTACTTATCATACCTTCCTGCTTTGCTCACAACCAAGTATTATGTAGTAGGAATGACCAGGGGGAAGACGGTAGAACATTACCTGCTTTAAAAAATTATTTAACTGTTGCCTTAATGAGGCAGCGTATTTGAATAGTTCGAAAACAGCCATTTTTGACTCTCATTTTCATGAACCGTTAATAAATATTAACACATATCTCTCATTAATTAACTACAACTATGGTGTGATTTTCATAGAAGTATGAACGTATTTGATTCAATTATTTCCAATTCCAATTGAATAATCAAAAAAGTATCCCTAAAAAAAATAACTTGATGGCCCAAAATTTTTAAATGACAGACATGATAATACAAATAAATACAATAGGAAAACGATGAAATATGTATTAGAGGTTTGATGCAGCTATGTGATTTGATATTGTGTACCGGACATTGTGAAATGACAGTAAATCCATACTAAGAAACACTCAAACATCTAACCGAGGCTATGATTTTGAAAACTTTGTAGTTTTCCAAATCGTATGACACCTACGATCGAGTGTTTGACATATAAACGAATACATTTTCTTAAGCTTCCATTGTATATATTATCCAAGCGATACATTCTGTTGTTAAATTATATGCAATATTCCAGTTAGAAACTGACTGAGTGATCGGTGTGGACGAGGCGAGAGAGCTTGCAAGGGATTCAATGACTGGAGGACGATTGTGTGTCGACCACAATGCTTCGGCACAGGCATTCAGAAGAGACAACTCTAGTTGTCTGTGAAGTACACACTACACAAATCATTTATCTTGAACCTGCTTACGTTAATCAATGCAAAACAGTCGCGATGGATGTGCAGCACTTTATAAGCAGATAAAATCATCATGGTGACGCGATTACTTAATCTAATTTTCAGTTCAACATATGGGTGGCAGTTTTCAATTCATTTTTTTGCGAAATTATATGTAATCTCGATTTTGATTGTTATTCACATTACAAAATATGCATTCAACAAGAATGCATTTGGCATGTGCGCATTTTGAGAGTGGCGATTGGACGATATAACTCTCTATCATCGGACTGAAACATGAATGGTTCGTACCTTGAGTACGATCCACGTTATTTACTATTCGTAGTTCATGCGAGTCATTTTCAACGTTTATTTTACACCACTTGTACAAGGTGTCCGGATATTTTTTTTTTGTATTTCTTGCAACCATACCAAAATCCCGATAACGTTACATTTTCTTTGGTATCCACAAAAAAGGGCTTAAATATCTATTCAAACCCATCTCCAATAATTTTTTCAAGTGGATCATGTGAACAAGAAAAAACACACGAAAACAATACTGTAGAACTGGGATCCTTGAAGATGTTTACCGAGAAGCAGCGCAGGCAGATTGTCAGAGTGTATGGGATAAACCCTTCTCCTGCATCTTGACATTTTTTATTTGGGATCAAATATGGCATAGAAGGCAGAGAAAATAATATGTATTATCCCTATCTATTTGCTATATTTTAATAATGTTTTAAAAAGTGACCTAAATTTTTCACAGATATAGTTGGATTGAGTAACTTTATAGCGAACAAATTATTAACTGAATCGCCCAGCCGTGTACTACACCCTGTGCTACCCGCCGCCTCCCGCGTGGCACTGCTGTGACGCGGCCCTGCTCTGCGGCTAATAGGACTCGACGACCAAGGCACGCGTGACAGGCCGAAAGCGCTCGTCGGACACGGATTTCTGAGCTCACTCTGGCCCGGTGTGTGTAAACGGGTGTCTTGCCGAACCCCTTTGCACTCTAGGACTGAGACATCTTATTTGTGTGAGCGTATGGAGGATAGTGTGAGAAGAGACTGCCGTCAGCTACCCGCATTCTTGGACCGATGATGCCTTGGCTGTGTTTAAATCTCACCCAACCTGAATACGGCGACTCTGGTGGCTTGTGGTATGAACATCCGCCGCCACTCCACGAAAATAAGTTCGCTCCCACCCAGACTCGCCCTACCTTAAATTAACCTTATGTTTATCTAACACGAGCCATGGAGACACAGCCATTTGAAAGTGAAGATTGATCTGTCTTCCGTCACATTTAGGATCGTTTCTTCAACGTGCAATTCAAGTGTTCAGTCCTCTCACCTCACAAGCAGTGCACTGGCTTCACATACTGCTGGGATCACTGCGCTAGCCAGGCACATGGGGACCAAGCGGTTGAATAAAATAATTATAATGCTAGAGTAGGAAAACCTTACCAAAACGTTGCTCTCATGACCATTTCTAATTCAACTTCTAGAAAATATGAACCTATTCAAATCCTAATCTGTTGTTATCTTTATGTTGGTAGCTCCTGTTGCTCTATCATGTCTTGGGGGGAATTTTCACTGATCCTTCCACCAAGTGTTACTGTAAAGATAGAAAATATCTAGAATCCTATTGAATTTTGTGGTTTCTTCAGCGCATGCTCTAGAGCGTTGTTTGACTGTGGTACCCCAGCCCTTCCCATGTACCAGCTTCGGACCATGGCCTACCAATTCACCCAAGAACAATACCTGCCTGGGCAAGCCACTCACCGCATTACCCATAAGATTAGTGACTAGCTTTGCCTGCACTCCACAGCACAGTAGGGTTCTAAGAAGAACGGCTTCCTTTTAACATTTGGAGGAAGATGTTCAAAAGGTTTTACAAATGCAGCCTGCACTAAAATCTCACTGACTTTTAGTGACAATCAACAGACCTTAGTGTCTACCTGCGGTATGACGAAAAAGAATTATGCTGTTTGTGATGGCGACAAGTGTAACATCTGTGATGAGGAGATCGACGAGGAAGGGCTCATTAGCTCCGACTGTGAAGGGCTCTCTCACCTACCTATGCACTGGTGCACTTCGCTCGCACAAGAGCTGCATATGTTTGTGCGACTTGTGTCGTCAAGAAGGAAGATAAACAGTTGAGCTACGAGGAGGACCGTAAAAAGATTGAATGGTTGAAAAACTCCGAAACCGAAGCGAAAGGAGCTCATTTTTCTCCAGGGAGAGGTTGGGATCCAGACCGGGACGCCCCCGGGACAGATCGCGGCCAGGGGCGGCAGCTGTCTGTCGAAGATACTGATGCCTGTGGCGGGATCTAAATTACAGAAGCTCTCGCCTCGGAAAGATGGGATAGTCTCCAACATCTGCAAACCCAATCTGCAAACGAAGTGTAAGCATTGAAGGATGGGAGGAGAGCGTAAATTTGACCATCTCAAACTGTGCTTTAATTACCTGAAGTTTGGCTGTCGAGCAGGGAGCGGCTGCCAGAAAGGGAGCAACTGTGAGTACTATCATCCACGACTTTGCTGAGAGTACAGCAGGACGGGGTGGTGCAGCAGGGAAAACTGTAGATTCTATCTCTCAAGAGGAGAGGCTTCAGAAAAGGGGATATCTGGGGGGTGGGGAATTAATGGACTTTCGAGGGGCACCTCGGTCGACCAAAATAAATCAGACCCAGTCCATGGAAGTGGTCCAGCCCGAACTTCACTGGGGCTCGTCACTGGGAAAATAGTTCGTTAGCTGTGCTGCTGCTGCTCCCGGAACGGCATCGAGATCCGCTGTTGCTGGAAAAGTAGGCGCAGCGATTTTTTTATTGTTTCTGAGCCAACTGCAGGCTCAGTTCCATCAGATGCTGAGTGTGATGAAGGCCCTTTTAACCGCGTGAGTCAGGCCTCCGGGAACAGCTTGGTCACGCGAATAAGTTTTTTCGTTGCCAACATGGAGGATTAAACCCAAGAAGACACCGGTCCAAAATCGCGATGCTCCGTGAGTTGATCGAGGACCGCGTCGCTTCAGTCGTGCCCCTAACCGAATCTCACTTGAACCCCGATATTTACGGATGCAGAAGGGCAAATTGTAGGTTTTCAAATATACCGGGGAGATAGGGCAAATGGCAGGAAGAAGGAAGGTGTGATCACCTACTTGAGAAACGATCTCGCAGTGAATACAAAGTTGCTGGCGTCCGGATCGAATGGCACATTCTAGTATCTTGTGTCACACAATTGTCATTTGAACCTTGTCCTTGTAAACGTGTACAGGCCACCAACAAGCACTGTTCCAAACTTTGTACCGGCGATGGAGAATATATAAGAAGAGTTCATCCAACTGGGCGACCATTCACCGTCGCTGATTCTGCGTGGCGACTTTAACACGTGGTGTTCAAAATCCTACATAAAACTAATACTCGCTCATATCCCTTTAATGTGCTAATATATGTTGCTCTAAGTCAAGCTATTCTCCAATTCAATAATCATCAATGAGATCATTCAATAACATGTCAAAAATTGTTAGTACTTTGTCTACAAATAGCATAACTACATACTTTCACTTGAACATCAGCATCTCATTAGGGCGCCACGATTTTGACTGGACGTAGGAGGAGGTCGTGTTCAAGAGAGCGCGCTCCGCCTGATATACCGCAGGGTAAACATTCCAGTAAAACTTTCACTATAGTTTTTTTAAATCTTATTCCCTTCGCAAGATGTTATCGATTAACTATACTGCAGGCAAGAGAGATTCATGATACATATGATGACTGAAGGTCAGATACCTATTCATAGCAGTTAATCAGCAACTGGTCGATGAAAATTCGTGGTGTATAAAGACCTACAAAAGCGGCCACACGGGACTCCGTCGAAACGTTTTGTGACGTGAATAATAGGGTTAACCTCCCCAGAGCAAAATGGGTTGATAAAATTGTAGTGGGAGGAACTGCCGATGAGAGGCGGCAGACTGAGTACATGTTCGAGCTTTGTGACGAGCTACTGTTGACTCAGGTGGTATAGGTGCCAACACGAGGAGACCACATTCCCGACTTAGTCTTCTTGAACAACGAGGAACTGCTCTATTGAGTTAAGGTGACGGACACTATCATGTCAGATCACCAGCTGTAGTAGGGATTCAGTTTGCCAGCTCACATCCATCGGCAGATAGGAGTAGGGTTCGAGACACTGAACTTCTTCCATGAAAACACTCAGAGAAACGAGATCGTAAGAGAGCTGAAAAGAATGAACTGGCAGGAGCTGCTGGTGGATGTTGACATCGAACGAATGTATGATATCCCCCTCGATCGTGTGCGGAGCATTTGTATCCAACACACACCGCAAAAAAAGAGCACTCTAGACACGCAGAAATATACCCCGCGATCGCAGGATCCTTATGAGGAAGAGAAGTAAATTTTTGAAGAGGCCACGGGACGCCGCGACTGGCATGGATGCTCTTGTGTCGCAGATCCTGCAAGTTAAGAAGCTCTTGAGCTTGTCTCACGACGAAGAGCGGCGCCTAGAAGAGAAAACAGGTGTTGAGGTTATCAGGACCAACCAAAAGTATTTCTTCCGCTAAGCAAAGTCCAAATCGCAAATAAGAATAAGCGTTGGCCCCTTGAGACATTGCGAAGAGTTGGTGAGCGAACCTCGGGCTACAACTGAAATGCTGAAGGCCCGATATGAGTCGATTTTCAGCCTGCCGCTGCCGTAAGAAGAACTACCGGAAGTGGCTGAAGGCGCCGCTGTCAGAGGAGTTCGGGCCGGTAATCAGAGACATCGACTTCTCATCCGAATATTTTGTTGAGGCGGTGAGGGAGTTGTCTGTTGGTTCATCATCCTGACCTGACGGGATGCCGGCAATTCTGATGAAGAGGGCCGGTGCAGCACATGGGGAGCCTCTCTGCATTTTGTGGAGAAAGTTGTTGGATTGTGGCAGGGTTCCACAGAATTTTAAAATTGAGAAAATAACCCCAATAAACAAGGGGGGGAGACAGATCTGTCTCTAAAAACTATAGAACGGTTGTCCTCACGTCTCATTACATCAAGGCATTTGAAAAGATTGTCGTTAAGAGGATGGTGGAGTACATGGATAGTTACGGGATGTTCAACGAGAGCCAGCCCGGATTCTGGAGACGGCGATCGTGCTTGTCGCAGCTGTTGGCGCACTTTCATGCCATCTTGGAGGCTCTGGAGCGTGGACTGAATGTAAATGTCGTGTATCTTGATTTTGCGAAGGCTTTCGACAAAGTCGACCACGAAGTGCTACTCAGGAAGCCATTTTCACACGGCGCACATGTGAATACGGAGTTTCTTGACAGGGCAGAGACAATGCTTGGCGGTGGAAGGCGCGGTGTCTGCCGAATCTGATGTGGGCAGCGCTGTCCCTCAGGGGTCTGTGATGGGACCGATCTAGTTTCTTGTACATTTGCCGATATCAGTGGCCTGTTGCAGTACAGCGTTGCATCCTCGTTTGTTGACGGCACTCGATTGTCTAAAACGATGAAGAGTGTCTTGTACTGTGAGCTGTTACAGGTTGACCTTGAAGAGATCTACCGTTGGGCGGTGGCGAACAACATGGAGTTCAAGGGGGGCAAGTTTGAACTGCTTCGTTACACAACCTCAGGCGAGGCATTGGAGTATGAATACTGTGATCCACAGGAGCCCATTCCAGAAGAAGTTGAAGCTCAGGGACCTGGGAGTAGTTATGAGTGACACGGCTGGATTCAATACCCAGATTGGGGAGGTTGCCGCGAGAGGTAGACAGCGTATGGGGTGGATCTTCCGCATTATTGCAACAAGAGATGCTTTCCCCATACTAACACTCTACAAAGCGTTGGTGCTTCCACTCTTTGAATACTATTCCCAGCTGTGGTGCCCGTCTGGGATTGGGCGTATTAGGCAACTGGAGGCTATCCAGAGAACCTTCACTAGTCGGGTTGCGGGGTTGGCAGCACCTAAATGTTGGGAGATGCTTCAGAAGCTGAATCTGCATTCGCTGAAGAGACGCCGAGAGCGTTATATAATAACATATGTGTCTAAAGCCATTTGTGGACTTGCACCTAATGTAGATGGATCAGACTGCATTTTCACATATACTAGTGCGAGAAGAGGCCGGTCCTGTGTGGTGTCCCCAGTGAGTGGATGGGCCCTGCGAAGAATTCAAACGTTGAGTGAGAACTCTCCTCTTTCGGGGTCGAAGCTCTTCAATTGCCTCCATGCCAGCTTGAGAGCACACCAGGAGGAACTCGGCAGCTTCAAGATCCAGCTAGATAGCTTCCTATCGTCCGTTCCGGACCAGCCACCTTTTGCTCATTACCACCAACCAGCAACAAGTAATAGCATTGTTGCACAAGTGGATTGTTTGAGGGCGCGTCGTGCTTGAGGATCGAACTTTGCTTTACTTTCGGAGGGTTGCCGCTGCTTCGTGCCAGTGCAGGGCCGGGGATAATTTTGTGCTGCCCTGTTGTCCCTCCTCTTGATCTTTAGGCGGCGGATGGAGAGCGTGACGATTATGCGCGTCCCCTGCCGGTGGTGAGTGAAGGGAAGCAGTGGTGACCTGTGACGGCGCACCAGCGTGGCCCTGGACCGAGCTCCCAAACAACATCCAAGAATCCAAGGAGCATTCGTACCGATCGTCTGTGGCCAGCGCACAATCCTGGCTTAAGACCCTTGATTACTGGTTATGGGTAAAATGGATGATGTGAATGCTCGTGGGACACTCAAAACATTAGATGATTTGAAGAGGATTATCGACATAACAGCTGCAACTATGACGGGAGGTCGAGTGCTCCGCGTTGAGGACAGCCTACGCCTCAGAGTGTCGTTGTCTTTCAAATATAAAGGGTGGAAATATTTTAGGCTGACTGAACTGTACATCTAAATCAAATCTGTTGTAAAAAAACATTTGAGTCCAACATGTGTCGTCTTTTTCAGACAATGTAACGTAGATCACGTCAATTACGTTTGGTTATATTGATGATCGAACAAAACCTGTTTCGGACGTCCTCTAATAACAAGTTAGAGTAGCTTCTGTGTAAGCATATAAATTTAGCTACATGTCACAATGTTTTCATTTAAGAAACTATTGGTAGAAATATCAACAGAACGTTGCCCACCGTTAGGCGAGTCTTGTGTGGCTCATCTCAATGTATGTTAATGCAGCAACTAAAATGTTGATTGAGCCACAATTTATTTCCAAGTTCAATTTTTTTACTAATTTGAAGTTATTTTTCATATTATACTCACTAAAATCTCAGAGGATAAGCACCCCAATGATAACTGAGAATTGTGTTTGTGTGCAGTGGAGTTGTTAGGGCGTCAATTATTATTTTTTATAACACATAATGCAAATGCGTCTACTGATGGTCATCATTTAATAAGGCTCTCCATCCCGTTTGTAACATTTTGTAATAAAAATGCTGTGTTCATCACAATCAAAATGAATGCAAAGTAATGTAACGAAGCCAACACACAATTTATGACCGGAATTCTAAAAATTGAAGCAGCATTAATTTAATGGGCGTCGGCTAAATGCATAGCAAATACTGAGAACCTACTATGCCTTTGTTCATGTAGTGGGTCCAATAAGATTACATTATTCTTAAAATGCTATTATTGCCTCATATTGTTACAGTTCATTGTATTAAATAAATCGTCCTCAAATGTAGCATGCCATCTATGTAGAACGTTATAGTTCCACTGTTCGAATAAGATACGGTTTTCACACTTAATCCTGGGCGCAGACTTGAGAGCTCTTGACACGACAGAAAGAAATAATTAAGGACAATCAAAACTTCTCTCCGGCCAGCAGTGTCGAACAATGCACTTATTTTAGATTAGAAAACTCCTACAGTTGTTAGTGTCATGGTCGGTTAGAAACGATGTGGCCTCAATTCATACTTTTTTATTCGACATAAAATGACAGAAGTTTACAATGAACAGATGGGAAGTTATGTGTATAGCTGATGGCTCATATACTGATTAGAATTATTATGTACTTGTATATAATACGGGTACTTCTAAATTTATTCACTCCAATAACAGGATAGAAAAATCAATTGTTAACGACCTAAAAGATTTCCACCAAGAAGCTATCAATATAGCTCGATATATCAGCTTGTATTGCATGGGGTACGACAAGGTGTACGACTCAGTGCTTCAACACTAGCTTCTCTACAAAAAAGAACTAGTATTTTTTCAATTGATGTGAGAAAATTTCAAATATTTTCTCGACAATTCAATGACGATGACCTCACTCCTACAAATTTCAAAACTGAACATATTATCTCAAATCTTTACTCACCCCTAACGATCACTATCATACGATAGCGTCACTATCATACGATAGTGTCGCTATCATACGATAGCGTCACTATCATACGATAGCGTCACTATCATACGATGGCGTCGCTATCATATGATTGCGTCATAATTTAAAACGTCAGAAAAATACTTTTAATAACCCTCTTCACGGTACTAACAATTTAAGGAGAATGTGTGATGAGCGCACATTATGGAGCAGGCCATCGTACGCCTAGCACTCCCCTCCCTTGCCCTGCCTCTGCCTTGTATGACCTCTTTTATTAGGTGTGGAGAATTGCAAAGGGGAGAAAGATGGGGAAGGAAAGGGGAATGGTAGGAAGAAAAGAGATGAACAATGCGTAGTGGATCGAAAGCGGAAATGAGAGCATGAATGATGGGAGGACTGAGAGGAGGATTGAGATATGGAATAAGAGGTTGATATAATGTGATTCATGACAGGGGAATGAGAGTGGGGATATGCGAAGGATAGAGAGTGTGAGTGGGGCGTGCAGTATGAAATGGCTAACAATTATGGAGTGCGTGGGGATTATGTCAAAAATCATGTGAAAGAGAATATGTGGGGAAATAATATGCGACGAAAAAGGACGTAAAGCGATTGGGAGTCGTAGTAGAGAGGGGGAGAAACAGTGACTGATCACGTTCCAAGTTACTCTCATCGCCGTAGTCAACTCTCATTTGACATCTCTTCTCATTTCCCCTTTTACTTCCCACTTATCATCTCACTTCTCAGGTCTGTATCCTCCCTGTCTTCCCTCTTGACTCACTTCGCATAATTATCCTTCCCCTCCCATTTTTTTCTCCTCTCACTTCTTCACAAAGATTCCGTCCATCCCAGATCTCTGTTCTGTTCTACTTCTTGTTCCCATACCAATTCACCCACCAGCTGCCCTATCACATTACTTTCACTTCCCTATCACGCTCTATCTCACCTATATCAGACATTCCCTTCCAGCCTCTCATCGCCCCTCCACTCCCGTTCAACTTTTCCTTTCCTCTTCAATTCACCCGCCCATTCCCCCTCTCATAACCGTTAGCTTTATTATGCCGCTTCTTCTCCTCTATCAGACCCCGCAGTGCTGTTCCTGCTCCCTCATATTAAACTTTAGAAAGGGAATGTATAGACGACCACATGATGGTGGTTGATATATTACTGTCGATAATTGTAAATAACGCAGCAATAAGTGATTGCAAATATAATTTGAGTTCCATTGCAAAAGAGAAACAGTGAGCGAAAGAAAGAGAAGGGCGCTTGTTACTGATATTTAATTGCCATAGAAAAAAGGAATGCAATAAGTAACACTTCAAGCACAAATCTGATAAGTTAGTAATTTATGGGTCACGATAACTACAGTACTGGAAAAATTATTATGGATTTTTGAGATTTTCGGTATTTTTACATAAAAAGGTGAAATAAACACAATTTATGTATTGATATATGATTTATTTCATATTATTTATGCAGAACGAGTATTTCAGTAGTCTGTTTGCCCTCCTTTAGCAGACTTAAGGGCTTGTACCCGTTTAGGCATGCCACGAATTAGTGTCATGCACAAATCCTTGATTCTGTCAGAATGGAACCAAACTTTTATGAGGCGTTCAATAAGCTGTTTTTTGGTTGTAATGGGGACTTCATGTATTTCATTCTTAAACAGACACCACAAACTCTCAATGGGGTTCATGTCTGGTGAATTTCCTGCCCACGGAAGCAATTCAACACCATTATCGGCACACCATTTCTTCACCGATTTTGCTGTATGGCATGGAGCCGAGTCTTGTTGG
>SDVV010024231.1:0-12619 GCA_016164225.1 Gammarus roeselii
GGAGGTAAATAATTGTAGGTGATTGGAATAGACAAAAAGACGGTGCGTCGTGAATGAGAAGTTTACCCTACAGTGCCAATCTCTACACTGCCCGTCTCTCGAGAGGTGTCCCTGTTTCTGCCGGGAAGTGACAGGCGCTACCGTAAAACGTGTTGAAGGAAATTGTCCAATCAGAGGGTAGTTTTACCGTACGGCACCCTCGGAGGGGCGTAACCCCACGTTTTTAATATCTTATTGGCCCACTAGAAAATCCTAGACTCCTCCTACATTTTGGTAGTACATACAGGGCTATGAAATCGCCAGCTGCTGCTGCCCCTATATCTATCATCAGAACAGCTGAATCTCTTTTCTACCGATCGGCACAAATGACCTCCCATTATACAACGCCTTCGACGACATACACGAGTGACTAAGTCCGAGGGCACAGATCTGTTTGCTGAAGGAGCGAAAATTGGGGGAAGGCGAGGCCTAATTCAGCCGTTCGCATCATGAGAAACCAACACATTGGCTACATATTATAAGCGTAAAAACGGAGTGTTATAACATACTCTCCAAAAACAGAATATGCAAAAAGGCTTGCAAAATCTTACCTCGCCCAACTTTCTCCATGAGTTCGGGCCTGATTTACATCGAGGGTCTACCGAGTGATGAAGCCGACGAGTTCATCACCGGACTCGTCCAATACGAGGAATGTGTAGTCGAAACAAAAATCGCACACCCTTCTGCTTAAATTCAATTGCCCCACCCCACCTAACTACATAGACATACCTTTCTCTGACGCCAAAATCAAGGTTACACCATTCAAAAGACATTCGATGCGAAGCTATAAATGACAAAAATACGGACACACAAGCAGAGATTGTCACGGTAAGCAAAGATGCTCACACTGCTCCCAAGACGGCCACGATAAGCCCTTCCCATGTCGTGCCCATCCTGAGAATCTCAATGCTTTTACTGCAAAGTAAACGGCTACCCTACGTGACACGGAGACTGCCACCAGGACAAGACTGAGAAGGAGATCCTGCAATACCAAACGGAGCACCAAGTCGAACGACGATAGGCTGCTGCCGCGATTCGCTCCTCCCAAGCAGACCCTCCCACCCAGGAGAGAAGATCAGCATCATTTCCTACCCACTTCCTCATAACGCTTGTAGATACCGGTGCAAAGAAAGTTGCTCCCTCAATGAGCCCATTCACCATGATGAACTCGCTCTCCAAACAACTGGGCGGCCAACCGATAAACGTAAACCGACAGGAAAAGTAGTATCTGGCCCTCGTCGTAAATATCGAGCAAAGCAGCTCTGTACAAAAAATTAACAAAACAGACAAACACAAAGTAACTGTCGAAATACATCCGTTCTTCAACGCTACAAGACAAATTATATACACTTCCAACTAAACTCCTAAAACTGACCAAAGCGATTTTGCAGCAGGTTTAGCTAAGGATTACAGAGTCACCGACGTTTCTCTAGCAAAGCGGATCAAACCACGGAACACCCACACCACCGCATATTAAATCACTTTCCTAGAACGCGACACATCAGAATTCATAGTAATCCCGGGCGAACAGGGGAAAACAAAAACTTACCCAGTGGCGATATGGCGTGCAATGTGCTTAAAATGCCAGGAATACGGCCACGTCATCAAATACTGCCAACCATTCATACCCCAAAGCTGTAGGAGGTGCGCCGGCGAGCATGATTGACTGGACAGCCCGACAACCTAATTGCTACCACTGCAAATGCCTCCACGAGGCAGGCGACCGCGACTGCCCAAAACACATGGACCAAAAAGCAACGACAATCATACAAAATGACCGCAGAGTCACACGAAAACAAGCCATCCAAATCTTTTACGACGAAAACCCAAACTGACGTAATTTAAATTACGCCAAAGCAGTTAAATCTACAACTAAGCCTACCCCCTCAGACGACACTCATGTACCGTCAACACGACCTATTACCATGACCCCAACACCCCTCTCCAGTACTAACATTACCCCAGCCAGCTCAGCGACCGCCCTCGTAATAGAGACGGGCGTCCCAAGCAATAAATCCACCAGTGCCCAGAAAAGCAGTGCGATGGATGCTGCCTCGGTTGACCACGAGGAGAGGTCCAAGAACCCGGAAAAGACAAAAAGGCGAAGAGACGAAGATTCCTCCGACGACGACCGCGGAGTACGCGACGCCCTCTCGCCACGAAGCAAAAAGATTAGCAACAGCCCACGAACCACAGCTAGCCTCGATCAGAGCGTTGAACGACTTCTGACCGTCTTAACTGCGACCGCACCCAGTGGAAACCGAAGTGAGGTATTCAACCCTCAGCTAACATGCCCAACACCAGAACATCTCACAAGTGAGAACGACCATCGCTTGCGCGAGGACGCCTTGAAAATCTTCAACGAAGAACTGATACCCGAAACCACTGATTGACCATGCACCGCACTCGACTCAAATATCCCAACGACTACTACTCAGCTCATAATATTGTTTAAGAACAACTCTATAGAAGAGAAACACGCTCGCTCAAGAAGCAAACACAAAGATCGTACTCCCCCGTCCTCCTCCTCCTGCAAGAGCACTCACAGCCGAGAACGCAGTGAGTCTAGGAGATCATGTTCTACAGAAAGGGACGCTCTCGCGAACGCTCTCGATACAAGACACCTTCGCATCATAGACACGAACACCACAAAAGTTCTAACAAAACACGCGACCGCTCAAGACCATCAAGATCTGAGCGTGAAACAGATCCGAAATGAACAACAACACAATACTTCAGTGTAATTGCCAGGGACTTAGAAGCAAGAAAGATTAATTAACTTTTGGTGGTAGGCCTCCAGCAGATCAAACTCCGTGACACAGTCACCTTCACAATTCCTAAATATGTCATACACCGTCGCGAAGGTCACAATAATGTGACAGCACACGGCGGAGTGGCACTTATGATCCATCAAAGCATACCTCATCACCTCCTCCCTCTGAGAACAGAACTTCAAACTGTCGCAGTGAAGATATGTATCTCAAGACCAAAAACATTGGTATCTATCTACTCGTCACAAAACCAAGACCTCACGGAGGCACTAATGACCGATCTGCTTAACCAACTGCATCATCCCGTACTCCTCCTAGGAGACTTCAACAACTACCACGAAGTGTGGGGATTCGTGAGAACAGACCCCAGGGGAGTGATAATGGCCAACACCATAGACACTCACAATCTGGTTCTTCTCAACGACGGACAACCCACTCGGATCACCCTCGAAAGTAAAACCGCCATCGATTTATCTATCTGTTCCCCCACTTTAACACCCCAACGCGTTTGGGGAGTCCTGCCTTCAACACATGACAGTGATCACAACCCAGTGATAATATAGCTCCTTACCAACCGACCAAACAATCCCGACGCACAGGAACTTCGATTCAACTACCGGAAAGCCAGCTTGGAGGAATACTCGACACATGTCGCATGAGACGATGTGAAGGGCCTTCTCGAAGACATTTCAGAGCGCGACATTTCCATACATCTATACGAGAAATTCCAAAGTGCAGCTGTCTCATGCATTCCCCAATATTTACCCTCAACCTTTTTCCCAAAACCTTGGTGGTGCCCGGAGGTACAAGAAGCAAAGGACCAGCGTGAAAGGATGAATGGGTCTTTCCGCCGCGCACGTTCCCCCAGGAACCGAGTAGCCTGGAAAAGGGAAACTGCTGTGTTCCGCAAACTTAGCGTGGAGAAGAAGCGAGAAAACTGGACCCAATTAGTTAACACAATCAATCGAAACACCCCTTTCCCAAGTGTGGAGAAAAATCAGACGTATCCAAGGTCGCCCCGAGCGACCCATCCACTTCCTTTCGAATGAAGACACTGTTTATTATTCATACGCGGATATCGCGGATAAACTGGCTCAAACTTTCAGCCAAATATTGCAATCAACAAATTATACGGCTTCTTTCCTACGGGAACAGATCCTAAGAGAAAGTGAGCATAATGACTTCACTTCCGCAACTGAAGAATTCTACAACAAACCTTTCTCCCTCCATGAACTACAATATGCTATCGACCACACTCGTGAAACCTCACCCGTGCTGGACCGAGTGCACACCCACATGATCAAACACCTTCCTGACAACGCTCTCCAGCACTTACTAAATGTGTTCAATACGTCATATTCAAACTCATTCTTTCCCGATCAATAGCGGAAATCCGTAATTATCCCGATACCCAAACCCCAAAAAATGCCAGAGCGACCTGCATAACTTCCGTCCCATTGCCCTAACTAGCGTCCTATGTAAGACTATGGGAAGAATGATGAACTAACGTCTAGTCGACAACCTTGAAATGCATGCAGGCCTTAACAACATCCAATGCGGTGGCCGTAAGCGCCACTCCACAACGGACCACCTCGTACGACTAGAATCAGACATTAGACAGGCTTTCGTTCGAAGAGAACATGTGGTTTCCATATTTTTCGACGTTGAAAAGCATACGACACTACGTGGAAATACGGGATCATGAAGGATCTCCACCGTAAAGGTTTGAGAGGTCGTCTACCACGTTTCAGTCACAAATTTCTACATAACCGCATCTTCAGGGTCAAGGTGGGCGACACTCAGTCTCCGTCATATCCGCCAGAAATGGGCGTCCCTCAGGGAAGCGTCCTCAGTGTCACTCTTTTTATTCTCAAAATCGATCGGTTAGCCAACATTCTTTTGCGAGATAGAAGACTGCTATCGTTACTATTTACGTGGACGACCTACAAATAAGCTACAGACACCCCAGCCTCATAACAATTCAATATGAACTCCAAAAGTGCCTAAGCCTAGTCAGGAACTGAGCATAAACAGATTCCAATTCTCGCCCTCTAAAACTGAAAGCATGCGCTTTACCCCTGTGCCCGGTTTACACCTGAAACCAGCTCTAATGCTGCACAGCACCCCTCTAGTATACAAAGAAACGATAAAATTCCTGTGTGTGGAATCCTAAACTCACGTGGCGACCCCACATTGCAGCCCAGGCGACTCGCGGCAAAGGGTCGACGGGACTTATTCAATCGGTAGCATCCCTGAAGTTCGGTGCCGACATGGACACCGAAATGACGTTGTTCAGAGCAATAATACAATCGCGCATAGACTACGGAGCCGTTGTCTCCGGCTCAGCAGCCAAAACTACTCTCGACCGTCGCAAACAATGCTATGTGTATCACAACCGGCGCGTTCCGCTCCACCCCAATCGAATCCCTTAACGTGCTCGCTAACAAACTTCCACTTCCGATCCGGCGAGACAAACTTTCGCTACAATACTATTTTAAGACTAGAAGTCTAATCAACAACCCAGCAATTAGCCATATCACCAACATATCCGATGAGCGCCTGTCTGCGGTTAAAAAAATAATATATGCCCACCGTTTTCCCTACGTGTGGACAACCTGTTTGGCCTCGCTAAACATCAAACGTAAGGCTATCAAGCTTTCATTCTCCTACCGAATCTGTCAAATTAACACACCAACATGGATGATTAACCCACCACCGGTCAACCTAGATCTGCAAGTGTACCCAAAAGCAACTTCTCCAACCAACACGTATCGGCAGGAATTCCTAAGACTACTTGAGGAAGAATATTTAGAGCACCGCCATAAATACACTGACGGCTCCAAAACCGCGGACGGAGTGGGAGCCACCGCTGTGTGCGGGGACATCCCACTCATGGCCACCCTCTCATATGAGGCCTCCGTGTTCTCTGCGGAGCTCCACGCACTCGAACTAGCCATCTCTATTGCAAAAACAGATCGCTTCCCCAAATACGTCGTACTCTCAGACAATCTGAGTGTCCTCATCCAGCTTAAAACACTGCACTATGAACGTCCTGTTCTACGTAAAATGCAGCAGGATCTCTTTGAGACGGGTCAGGCAGTTGAATTCTGCTGGATCCCCGGGCACGCGGTAATAAGAGGAAACGCACTTGCAGACTCACTTGCCAAAGTGGCGTCTACTCACCAAGAACAATTTTTTGCAATACATTACCGGGACTGGTTCCCTATCATCAACTCCCATATAACATCCGGATGGGATGAAATGTGGCAACAGAGTGGACAAAAAATGCTTTCAGTCAAACCCTCTGTCGGAGAATGGGAAACAAAGTTCACCAACAGAAAAGACCAAGTGTTCATCAACAGTTTGTGCACGGACACACGTGGATAACTCACAATCTCCTGATGGATGTCGACATGGGACCAAACGCGCCACCTTGCCCCTGTTGCCACCAAGTGGCTATCAGCGTGAAGCACTCACTGATGGATTGCAACGCACTCGCGGCAGCTCGACGAACGTTACTAAATCCCCCGTGCAACCTATACAACCTACTCACTGACCCAACCTACTGGAAAAAGCTTATCGCTTTCGGAAAACACACCTGACCGTACGAAGCCGTCTAAACCCCAAACACCTGTGCAAGTGAGGTGGTCGCTCCACCCCATTACGCCCAGAGATAACAATACATTTAAAAAAATACGCGTTAACTCTTTACATTCTTGTACGCGCTAGTACGCGAATATGCCCCAATTGAAATATGTACTATATTTCACCTTGACAAGACTAATCTTTTCGCACGCGAGGCCGTGCAAACTTACCTGAATCAATGACGGTTGTGCCCTACGAGGTAGCCTATTATGACTCACGTTGAGGCTTCGGTGGGAATGAGGCCCATATCAATCAATCAATCAATCTCCAAGAGATGCAGGAGAGCGACGGTTGGTTATTCTCAGTTGGAATAAAGAGAAAGTGTGACATGGAAGCGAAAAAGAGATGGTTGCTGTAACAGACCATAAAAGGCCGGGAATGACTGGTCTTGATTTGGTCTGCCTCGGAGTCTTTTCATTAAAGGCATCAATGGGACGGAATTTAATTTGCAGGACTCATCCATGCAGACCAAACAAGCGGCCTCTAAAAGGACCAACACCGCGATTGCATTAGCTCAGCGGCTAATGGAACAGCGCGGCCGTGGTTGCCTGTATTAGGAACAACGCGGCCGTGGCGGCCTGTATTAGGAACAACGCGGCCGTGGTTGCCTGTATTAGGAACAACGCGGCCGTGGCGGCCTGTATTTGAAACGGCGCGGCCGTGGCTGCCTGTATTTGAAACAGCGCGGCCGTGGCTGCCTGTATTTGGAACAGAGCGCGGCCGTGGCTGCCTGTATTTGGAACAACGCGGCCGTGGAGGCCTGTATTTGGAACAACGCAGCCGTGGCGGCCTGTATTTGAAACAGCGCGTTGCCGTTGATGCCTGTATTTGGAACAGAGCGCGGCCGTGACTGCCTGTATTAGGAACAGCGCGCTGCCGTTTGTGCCCGTATTTGGAAGAGAGCGCGGCCGTGGCTGTCTGTATTTGGAACAGCGCGCTGGCGTTGGTGCCTGTATTTGGAACAGCGCGTTGGCGTTGGTGCCTGTATTTGTAACAGAGCGCGGCCGTTGGTGGTGCCTGTATTAGGAACCGCGCGCTGCCGTTGGTGCCGGTATTTGGAACAGCGCGCTGCCGTTGTCGTCTGTATTTGAGACAGCGCGCTGCCGTTGTTGTCTGTATTTGAGACAGCGCGCTGCCGTTGTTGTCTGTATTTGAGACAGCGCGCGGCCGTTGGTGCTTGTGTTTGGAACAGTGCCCTGCCGTTAAGTCTGTATTTTGGAACAGAGCGCGGCCGTGGCTGCCTGTATTTGGAACAGAGCGCGGCCGTGGCTGCCTGTATTTGGAACAGAGCGCGGCCGTGGCTGCCTGTATTTGGAACAGAGCGCTGCCGTGGCTGCCTGTATTTGGAACAGAGCGCGGCCGTGGCTGCCTGTATTTGGAACAGAGCGCGGCCGTGGCTGCCTGTATTTGGAACAGAGCGCGACTTGGAACAGAGCGCGTGGCTGCCTGTATTTGCTGCCTGTAGAGTTTGGCTGAGGAACACATGGGGGAATTACATCCAAGGGGCATCCGTGTGCATTTAGCAATTAATGTCTACATGATTTGACTGGCAACAAATGAGCTGTGTCCATTATTGCAGTTTGCTCTCACAGCAAAAGCATTTAACGGTACAAAGGAAAACAAGCTCAACATACACAATATTCTGTGAATCCATTTGTTCACGGTCGAATTTTAAGTTTGGCGGAATGGGCAGCAATATTTGTATGTATATATGTACATTATTCCGTTTAAACATTGATTTGAGATTCAAACTGATGGGCTAATAAGTTTCGTGATATTCCTACGTTATTAATGCAGCCTAATTTTTATTATCCTGACGTGGTTAGCAGGAAAATTTTCAAGCAATCTTCATGCTAACCAGCAATATTCCTGCCCAACTACACTAATTCCTAGTGTAGTTGGGCTGCTATCTTTAAATTCAACATAATTTGTTGTTTACTTTCTTAAGATTTCACAATTTTCTTCTCATTATTTCTGAAATAAAATTTCTTGATATGGTGAACAAGTCACTTTTTAAAATATGGGCCGAGCTTTCGGAACATAACATA
This sequence comes from Gammarus roeselii, assembly GCA_016164225.1. NCBI lineage: Eukaryota > Metazoa > Arthropoda > Malacostraca > Amphipoda > Gammaridae > Gammarus > Gammarus roeselii. The sequence continues at coordinate 8,504 of SDVV010024231.1, forward strand.
TGTCCATTATGATGCCTAAAAACTCACGAGAACAAAAAATGTTGTCTTGAGGTACAGTTTAGGATTCTGAAAATCCAAAATAAAAAATACACAAAAATTTAGAATCATTTTTCTTTCGATATTTTTTCGCATTAAATGTTTTGGAATAAAACATAGATTAAGTTGACTGTCGTATCTACAGTCAACTTATTACGACTGTAGATCAATTATGAAACTATGCTGAAACTATGACGAATAGAGCGAATACAATAGGGTCAATGTTTGAAAAAATTTAGCAGGCGGTCGCACCCTTCAACTTCAGAGTTCAAGGCTGGCCATTCAATTTTGATGAGGATGGACTTGGTGAAAATCAGATCGAGTTTCGAGCTACTGGAACGAAGGTTTATGAAATATCTGGTCAAATCTCGTCTGGGAATCCGGTTGTTGTTGTGGCCAACTTCGTCGAAGTGCTCCATAATGCTACCAGTTTGGGTGTGCGTGACAAATATCACATAAGCCATCGCTGTCGTGTAGCCCACATAGCTTCTTGAAAGAGGAACAACATCACCCTCTGTTGCACACTTGTAAACTACATGATGGTGGTCGGAAGTGATGGGGATTTGTTAAATGTGAAGAAGTCCGTTACTTTCTATTTCTGTGAAAGATAAGCAGTGTAGTTTCTTCGGTTGTTACGACTGGTTGACTGTTTCTTTGAATTTTTTTCGAGTTTTTTTTATTCAGTTGTTTTATTAATGGACGACAGACCCTTCCCTCTGTTGTGCCCTCCAGCTGCTTCTGTAGTCTCTGTCACCTACGTGGCCATGTCCAGTATTGAGTGCAAAGCCTGCATGTCCAGAGTTGAGGTACGAACCGTTCCCTCCTACGGGCCCTCTCCAGCTGCCTCTGTCGTCTGCCTGTCTACAGTTGAGGTCAAACCCTAGCCTACGTCGGGTTTTCCAGTTGTCTCTATCGCCTGCCTTTCCAGAGTTGAGGGCAAACCCTCCACTCCACCGGTCTCCAATTACCTCTGTCGCCTGCATGGCCAGGTTTGAGGGCAAACCCTCCACTCCGCCGGGTTCTCTAATTACCTTTGTCGCCTGCCTGTCCAGAGTTGAGGGCAAACCCTCCACTCTGCCGGGTGCTCCAATCACCTCTGGTTCTCTATTCACCTCTGGTTCTCTATTCATCTCTGGTTCTCTAATCACCTCTGTCGCCTGCATTGCCAGAGTTGAGGGCAAACCCTAACCTCCGCCGGGTTCTCTAATTACCTTTGTCGCCTGCCTGCCCGAAGTTGAGGGCAAACCCTAACCTCCGCCGGGTTCTCCAATCACCTTTGTCACCTGCATAGCCAGAGTTGAGGGCGAACCCTAACCTCCGCCGGGTTCTCCAGTCACCTCTGTCGCCTGCGTGGCCAGAGTTGAGGTCAAACCCTAACCACCGTCGAGTTCTCCAGTCACCTCTGTCGCCTGCGTGGCCAGAGTTGAGGGCAAACCCTAACCTCCGCCGGGTTCTCTATTTACCTCTGTCGCCTGCATGACCAGAGTTGAGGTCAAACCCTAACCTCCGCCGGGTTCTCCATTCACCTCTGTCGCCTGCGTGGCCAGAGTTGAGCGCAAACCCTAACCACCGCCGGGTTCTCCAGTAACCTCTGTCGGTCGCCTGCATGGCCAGAGTTGAGGGCAAACCTTAACCTCCGCCGGGTTCTCAGTCACCTCTGTCGCCTGCATGGCCAGGGTTGAGCGCAAACCCTAACCACCGCCGGGTTCTCCAGTCACCTCTGTCGCCTGCGTGGCCAGAGTTGAGCGCAAACCCTAACCACCGCCGGGTTCTCCGTCACCTCTGTCGCCTGCATGGCCAGAGTTGAGCGCAAACCCTAACCACAGCCGGGTTCTCCAGTCACCTCTGTCGCCTGCGTGGCCAGAGTTGAGGGCAAACCATAACCTCCGCCGGGTTCTCCAGTCACCTCTGTCACCTGCATGGCCAGAGTTGAGGGCACATCCTAACCACAGCCGGGTTCTCCAGTCACCTCTGAAGCCTGCGTGGCCAGAGTTGAGGGCAAACTAACCTCCGCCGGGTTCTCCAATCACCTCTGTCACCTGCATGGCTACAGTTGAGAACAAACCGTAACCTCTGTCGGGTTCTGGAGTGGCCTCTGTTGCCTGCATGGCCAGTGTTGAGGAGCTCAATAAATCGTACAGGGCTGTCGGCCTCAGGAGGGGAAAGAGAAAGGGGCCGAGGCCTAGGAGATTGGGGCGGAGATTGGTTGGTGAAGAGTTATCTTCACCGAAACACGACGTCGGAGGACGGTGGCAGAGGGCCAGGAGATTGGGGCGTATATAAGGGCATAGATTGGCTGGGGAAGAGGAGCCTCGCCGTAAGGCAGGAGATTGGGGTGTAAGGTTACAAAGAATCTGTAGTGGTGAGTGTTTGCTGAAAGTGAGGTCAGTGGTTGAGCTTTATTTTCTTTGATGAACGAGGAGACCCAATCTGCAGATTAGTTAAAGGGCTATGGTGGAAGACCTGAGCAAAGATGATACGGGATGATCATGACAAAATAATGGTATTGACTGATACCCTGGTCAGTACGAATAGTATTTCCTGCTGCTGATCCCCTCCAGGCGCGTGGCCAGAATTACCGCTCAAGAATGAGCGGATCTATTGAGAGATCAGGCTCTTTGTATTTTCCCTACCCATTCGTTAATACCTTTAGAACCCTTATAAGGAACAGCCGCCTCCACCGACCCCCCCCACCTCTTTCCGGCTACGCCCATGATCCCCTCGTTTTCCCGGTATGCTTGCCGTCAAGCTGACGTAGCTTGCCATCATCTCCATTGTCACGGTCCCTTCTGCTCCTCCCACCTGCTGGCACTCATCTCCCCGTAACTCGACCCTCCCTAGATTTTGTCTGCCTCGCTCCACGGCCACCATCTTTGTCCTGCTCGTTTCTGACATCCAACAACCCTCGCTCCACGGCCACCATCTTTGTCCTGCTCGCTTCTGACATCCAACAACCCTCGCTCCACGACCATCATCTTTGTCCTGCTCGCTTCTGACATCCAACAACCCTAGCTCCACGGCCACCATCTTTGTCCTCCTTGCTTCTAACATCTAATATCGTCCGTGGAACATTATTGAAACACTTACACCACTCAAATCGTTGTCTTAATGTATTAGGTAACTTGTAATAGATATAATATGGTTCTATTGTATTTCAGTTAGTGTTGTGAACACCGTCTCAATTTACGGGACCCTTTGCATCATTGATTGTAACAGTTAGGTACAATCTTTATCTCCTAAAAGATTGTCGGTACCAATAACTTAGAACTTTTGTTGCGCACTATTTAATCTTGATAAAGTGGTTCAATATGAGAAGCTTGATTCACTCTCTGCTGGTTTCCCCTCAATGTTGAAACATGTTTGTTAATCAAACATCTTGATATGCCTATTGTTCCATGTCGTCCTGTGCAAAGACTCGTATCGTAACACATTCTTCAGAACACTCTCTCCATTGAGAAGTGTGTACACCGCCGCGCAGCAACAGTGATACCGAGGAGTAATCGTGCGTGAAAGGAAATCTCGGAGCTGCCGCCACCACACTTTCCACTCTTGTTCCGACGATGGCAGAGGAACTGATGTGGAAAAACGCTGTCAGTGGGCGGACCAAAACAGCTGACTCTGGTTCCGACGATGGCAGAGGAACTGATGTGGAAAAACACTGTCAGCTGACCTGAAAGATGACACTGCGAGGAGAGCTTCATGGAAGGAATTTGAAGTAGTCAATTTGGATGACTGTTTTGAGAGAGGATCGAATCTTTTCAAAATTACGCTTCTACTATGAAAAATTGATTGAAACTGTACAGTGAACTAAAGTTGTCGCATGAGACTAGAACTTAGAGGGCGGTATTGCCGCGTAACTGGTAAAAATATCGTCACTTGGGACCAAGTTCAGAGGGCGGTATTGCCGCGTAACTGGTAAAAATAGCGTCACTTGGGACCAAGTTCAGAGGGCGGTATTGCCGCGTAACTGGTAAAAATATCGTCACTTGGGACCAAGTTCAGAGGGCGGTATTGCCGCGTAACTGGTAAAAATATCGTCACTTGGGACCAAGTTCAGAGGGCGGTATTGCCGCGTAACTG
>SDVV010024232.1:0-12619 GCA_016164225.1 Gammarus roeselii
ACGGAATTAGGCAGGGAGGTCAGCTATCGCCACTGTTGTATAACGTGTACACTGATGAGTTGAATTACCTTTTAAGTAGAGAAAACCAAGGGTGTCATATCGCCAACTGTTGTGTTAACAATCTTAGTTATGCAGATGATATGGTGTTGTTAACACCGACTCTCTCAGCATTGCAAAAGCTTCTTGATGTCTGTAATAAATTTGCTGAACCTCATGATATTGTATATAACACTGCAAAAACTGTATGTATGTTAGTTAGACCGAAGGGTCCTAGTTACTACCTATCGACTGAGATAAAACTAGGCGGTGTTGCACTGGATTATGTGGATGAATTTCAATATCTAGGGCACATCATCACAGCAGATTGCACTGATGACAAGGATGTTGCAAATCAAACAAGGCGGCAAAATGCTGTTGGTAACATGCTGATACGAAAATTTTCGTTTGCACCAAAGGAAGCTAAAATCCAGCTCTTCAAATCATATTGTTACCCGATTTACTGTAATGCACTGTAGAGAAAATACTTTCAATATAGCGTGAGGAAATTGACAGTGAGTTATAATGACACATTTAGACGGCTGATGCAGGTCCCTCGCTCGACGTCACCGAGCAGGTTTTTTGCTGAAAACCAATCAGATCACATCAAGGTATTGTTCCGTAAAGCGGCACACAGCCTTATGACTCGAGGTATGAACTCCCCAAATGAAATCCTCGTTGCAATCTGCTCTGGTGATGCGCTCGCTGCCTTGTCATTGTTAAGGCGATGGAGAGAATTAATATACGCATAGGCAGGACAGAGTTGTTTGCCGTAACTTATTCATAGTTGTGTGCGGTAATTTTATAACTTTGTTCTCACTGTAACCCTTAAATAAGAGGTCTCAATTGTAATAATATGCCCATGCTGGTTGTCAATAAAGCTTTTATTATTATTATTATTATTATAACTCACCCTTACGCTACCAACTGACCCATTCATCTACACCGAGAACCCTCATGCGTCACCCCCTCCACCCCGCCCTTCCAAAAATCTGCCATACGTAGTCCTTCTCACGCGAGAGCGGCCATACGTAATCCTTCTCATACGAGAGCCGTCATACGTAGTCATTCTCACACGAGAGCCGCCATGCGTAGTCCTTCTCACACGACAGCCGCCATACGTAGTCCTTGTATCTACTGCTACCAACTTTATACAGCGGCTACCGCGCTGTGCTCAGCGGCTACCATGCTGTATACAATGACTACCCTACTGTATACAACAGCTACCCTGCTGTTTTCAGCAACCACCGCACTGTTAATTGTTGCTCCTCTGCAGTAATCAGCGGCCACCCTGCTACCTACGACGACTACCCTACCGTATACAATAGCTATCTTGCTGTACACAATAGCTATCTTGCTGTATGCAGCGGCTACACCTGCTGTATACAACGGCTATCCCGATGTATACAACGGCTACCTCACTTTATACAGCGGCTACCCGGCTGTATATAGCGGCTACTCCGTTGTACACTGTAACAACCTCACCACCAACAGTGGCTACCCCACTGTATACAAAAATTACCCCGCTGTATACAGCGGCTACCCTGCTGCATACAGCGGCTACCCTACTGTACAAAGCAGCTACCCTGCTCTATAAAGCGGCTACTCCGCAGTATACAGCAGCTACCGCACTATATGCAGTAGCTATCCTGCTGTATTCAGCAGCTACTCCACTGTATACAGCGGCTACTCCACTCTATGCAGCGGCTACCCCCCTCAATACAGCAGATACCCCATTGTACACAACGGTTACCCCGCTGCATACAGCGGCTACTCTGCTGTATAGAGAAGCTATTCCACTGTCTACAGTGGCTACCAAGCTGTATGCAGCGGCTACTCCACTGTATACAGCGGCTACCGCACTGTATACAATGGCTTCTCCACCGTTTACAGTGAGATAGTCAATGTGTGAGACAGCTACTCCACTGTAAACAATGGCCTCCTTGTTGTATACAGCGGCTATTTCGCTGTATACAGCAGCTACCTCACTATATACGGTGGCTATCCCACTATATTCCACAGCTACCCCACTGTATACAGCGGGCACTCCCTGTATACAGTGGGATGATCGCTTTAAACAGGGGCTACCCTGCTGTATACAACGCTTATCTCACTGCTACAATGGCTATCCTGCGGTATACTGCGGCAACCCTACTGTATACTGCGGTCTTCTCGTTGTAAACAACGGCTACCCCTCTGTATACAACGGCTACCATGCCGTATACAACGGCTATTCCTTTGTATACAACAGCTACCCACTGCATACAACAGCTACCCTGCTTTTTACAGCGGCTACCTGACTGTATACGGTGGCTACCCTGCTGTTAACAGCGGCTACCTCACTGTATACAATAGCTACCCCGCTGTATACAGCAGCCAGCAGCTAACCCACTGTATGCAGCAGTTACCCAACTGTATACAGCGGCTACTCTAATGTACACAGTGGGATAGTCGTTATATACGGCGACTACCCTGCTGTATACAGCGTCTACCCCTCAGTATACAACAGCTACCCTACTGTGTACAGCAGCTACCCCGCTGTTTACAGTGGCTATCCTGTTGTATACCGCGGCTACCGTAATGTATGCAGCGACTATCTCACTGTTTACACCAGTTACAACCACACGGTCCAGGCAGCCGAAGTTTTTGAAATTCTTCAGGCGCTTCTTTTCCTTTCCTCCCTTCCTTCTCCTTCCCATGCATTTATTTTCTCTGATAATTTATCCTTCCTTCTCCTCTTGGCCTCTTCCAGGCTTTCTACATCCAGTTCCATCGTTCAGGCCGTTCACCGTAATCTCCTCCTTTTCCTTCAGAGTATGGTACGAAATCAAAATGTTTACTCTGGCTTACACCCTGGTTCAGTTTGATACGACGGGGTAGTGGCTCCGTGACGTTATGTTGCGAGCATTTTTTTTAAACCTTCCTACCCAACCTAACTTAACTTAGGAGCCCGTATTTCTAACCCGCGGGGAAAACGTACGTGTTATTGATTATATATTGACTGCCCCATGGTATCCAATGAGGTTAGATAGATGGAATGAGCGTAAAGACTTGCTAGAGTACATGCGTGTCTGCCATTTCGTTTGAAGTAGCTGAGTTCGAGAAGGCTGAAATTCGGAATTCTTCCAGGGCACGCCTTGGCATGATTGGCAGTTGCGTTGATGCGGTGGCGTTGGGTAGTGTGCGTGTGAGCAGCTCTATCGAGCGTGTGTAACGAACTGTTTGGTTATAATATGTAAAGTGACTATTATTTAAGTGGGAAAAACTCTAGGAATAGTATACGATTGCCAAACAAGAGGTCTTAAATTAATAACAAAGATGTTTTCTGCAAAAACTTGAGCTTATTTTGTAGGATGACTTAGATCAGAGCTGGGTAACCGTCAGAAAGAGCAGCACACCAACTCGGTATGACGGCTCGTGGCCGACTGGATGAACCAAGGAGGTTGTCAGGGTGGCGGCGGCACAGCCAGTTATATGAACGCAAGAGAGTGGAGCAAAGCCACCGGCCACAACCACATGGCGGAGGACCGAAATAGTGAAGAAAACTGTTACAGACACTAGACCGAAATCCCCCAGTAGGGGAGTAGCCGACGGCAAGACGCACCTCACACTCTCATACACTCACACTCGCACACCTTTGCTCTTTCGCGCAAAAGGGTCCGGCCGGGGACCCCGCATCACACCCGCCGAGTCATGAGTGCTGTTCGAGGTCAGTGTCGGCAGCAAGGCCCGACAGCGTGACTGGTTGACCCCTGCCGCGTCATGATGACCGCCCCCCCCTCTCCGCCCATGACCATCCCGTCTCTCAAAAATATGCCTAAGGCGGGAAAGCACATCAGGGCAGCGTCAAAGCTCATCCGTTCACTATTATTCTCCACTCACGCCTCTCCAGTGCACGCTCTCTCGCTACCTCCACACTCACGTCTCTCCATCCTAACGCCTGCTTCACACCATCCATCCACCCAAGCTTCGGTCTCCCTTTAGGCCTACGTCCACTCACCTCTGACATCAACACCTTTTTCACCAATCTTCCTTCAGCCATCCCCACCATGTGCCCGAACCATCTAAGAACACGCGAATCAACTCTGTCCTCTAACTTCTTCACCATCCCCGTTCTGATGCGAACCACGTCGGTAGTGAACCTGTCTCTCAGCGACACTCCAGCCAGGCCCCTCAAACATATCATCTCGAAAACATTCAACCTTCTTCTCTCCCCTACTCTCACCCCCCCCCCAAGTCTCAGCTCCGCATTTCACAGTTGGCACAACGAAACCCTCATACAGCCCTCTCTTTGCTTCTATCCCCAACGTCCTGCAGCTAATTACGCTCTTCTATGCACCCAACACTTTACACCCCTTCTTCACTCGCGACTACCCCTCAGTTACCACTAATACAGTTTTCTTCACATGGGAGCCCTTATAGTAGTAGATACCGGAGCGAAAATGGCATTCTAGTCATTTTGGTGGGCGGGGTAGGACGCGGTGCATGCAACCTTGACTCACCGAGCGTATGGGGGTTCGCGCAGAAATGGGGGAGGGCGGGGGCGGAGGGTACCTGAACTGGTTTGGTGCCCGAGTCAGCTAACGGACGTGGGGGAGTGGGGGGGGGAGACTGGAAGGGGCGGACGGAAGGGGAACGGCGGGATGGAAGCAGGCTTGCGGCCTTGATTGGCAAGGTAAATGTTATGAACATTTTATTTTTTAGTGTATTTATGATCTTCATTGTATTTATATATACGTTTTTTTCTTCTTTAGATGTTTGTAGTGGAGTATAATTTGACACTAACTGTTGCTCGTTACATATATTTATTCGTTTCTGGTAGAATTAGTGTCATTCCAAATTTCTGGTGGGGGCGGGGCGTAGGGATCCCCTAGGCAAAAAGTTGGATGTGCTCCTGGAAGATTATGTGAGCTTGCTCTTACCTGTTCCTTGTCTTATAAATTTGTTCCCGCGTCACGTTTGATACGTTGTGAGTGTATAACTCGTTATATATTTATGGATGGTTTATTGTTTCTTTATATATTTTTTATGTGAACATATATGTTGGTATTCTTATCTAGTTGTGGTATATAAGACTCTTCCAATGCTTGATTGGTGGGTTCGTAGCGTTGGGGGCTTGGGATATTTTTATATGTTTTGTTCATTTATCACTATATATTCTTTTATAGGATTAGTGTGGTAGGTATGTCTTATAACTCAATTTGCAGCCTTACTGTGCGAATGGCCCTGTTTGTACCAGCCTGAAGGTAGGATTGCAGGCAAGATTCTGTGTTTACCATCTATTTATTTCATATGTAAATATTATCCAACGGAATAGAATATATTATTAGTATGATTATTGGCGAGTTTAGGTATGTATTGTGGGATGATATTGTGGGATGATGTGAAACAGTTATATCAGTGATTCATTGACGCGTTTTTCCAAAAGCGAAAATACCTGAACGATATGGATTTACTGTAAGTTAAAATATTATGTTATATATACTTAGTAATGATCGATTGATTTATGTTAAATTTTTAGTGTTTCGAAATTTCGATCAGTTAACTCATACAGTTTAGGCATTTTAGAGTATTTTAGGCTTGAAACATCCATGTAGCAAACTATTTCAGGCATAATTGCTAGGTTGTTGCATCATTGTGGTAGTTTTATATGTATATATGACTCATCTGTTACGATTAAACCGTGGTTACTTTAGTTACAGAGATGTTAATTCAACCCTGTTATGGACTGATGTTGAGGCTAATTTCATTAGATTCTGTATGTACTATACCGTATTTACTATAGGTTTCAATTCTGTCGCCTGCATGTCATGGTATCTTATACACATTTCTTGTTTGTTTGGTTACATGATTGTTTATTCTCATTCATCACGTTTAATGTATGTTTTGGGTATGGTAGAGAATTAATCTTCTTGCATTGTTTTATCTCGTGAGTTTTAGTATAGGTCTTTCCGTTTTGTAGCTTCTCTGTTGAATTTCCATCTTCAATGCAATCTGTTGGTTATTTATACAATTTAGGATATATTACGTTTGTGTCTACAATATAGAACATTATTTCAAGTCTAATTTAGTTTCATTTTGTTCATTTATAGTGATTTATATATCTTCTTTCATCCTGATACAATATTTGACGTGGTTTTGTATAGATATAGAACAGATGATTTGTTACAAATTTGGTCTTACTGTTAGGGTATTGTATATTTATTGTACGCCCATTCTTCAATATTTAGTAGGAGTTACACTGTCCCCTAGGCAAAATCTCATTCTGTTTATGCTTGTTTGTGTAAATGGACCGATTTATTAGGATGGATACCATAATGTAGTACAATTTTTATGTGAATTATAGCAGAGTAGGAAACTTTTTTTAGCTATTTTTATATATGTTCCTGATGTTTGTTTGTTTTTTTCCACGAGAATCATACGAATGTATGTTCACGAGGTGTGAGTCCGTACTGCATCTTTGTGGAATTTTCATCATTGATCCCTAGCAAATGTGTAGTTTAACGTTTGGATGATAATTTTCTGGATGGATGGGTCCTAGTGTAAAGATGGTTTATACTCTTTGGTTGTCATTTTGGACTTCATCCATGTTCAACGTGAATTATGTACGTTCTTGTAGACGTCGATCCGAGTTTTATGGGTTTGTAGCGTTTTACTTCAGTCATCTGTAAACAGAACCCATGCTTTTGATGGCCACTCACTCTCTGAGACTCATTCTTGACCACTGTACATGTGTCTAGATTTTGGTTATGTCCAGGATGTATCTTTGTTCGAGGCTGTTCAGAGACGATGGGTTAATAGATGCGAGGTACGTCTGTGGCATCGTATTCTGACTGTAAGTTACCTCTAAATTTGTTATATAGCAGTGGTAGATTGCTGAGAAGTGACCTAGTAAAGCATTAAAGAGTTCATTTTTATGACACAGTAGGCTTGGATTTGTCCTCCCAGAGGCATAGCATCAGTTAGGACTGGGAATTTATTATAGATTTGAATGGTATTATAGTATAAAATAACATTTTTCCCATTAACTCAGAGTTAAATGTCAGTTATTTTCGGTATGGCTGTTATGTTAGTATACGATCTTAGTCATGAACCAAATCACGTCGGATATTGGAGTAGGATTCATCATCTGGATGCGGTAGGATACACCGTATATAATAGTTAATCGTTGTTGCTTAGGGTAGAGTAGAAAATCTTATTTAGCTATTTTCTTAGATGTCGGTGTATATTTTTGATTTGATATCATAGGAATATATCAGTATTCGATATAAATTTGCCTATATTCATGGGATGTTGGGTATAAAATACGCTTATTTGGATGAAATGATTCAAAAATTTGGTGGGTTTCCCCTCTCGACATTGGATTTGGTTCCGGTTCCATATTACCTTGGAGAACTATTATACCGGATTGTGTTGAGTGGTAGTATTGAAATTCTTCGATAATTGAATGTACATCTCAATTATGTTATCCAATCGCAGGTCTTTGCTACATGCTTATTCCCGCAAGTCTTACTCCTATAAATGTTTGTATTTCGTTTGCAGTTTAGCCACTTAGAAGTTTTTGATTAATTCAGGCTTTTGTTATGAGACTGCGTTCCCATTCAGAATATTTGACTTTTTCGAACATTCACCAGATCAACTTTAACATTTTTCAATGAAGGTCTGTAATGAAGGCCATAATCCTAACTCATTCTAACCTAAAATTACCAAATATTGCATATTATTCCCCGTTTCATACTTATGTTATGTATTTTTCTCCATTGATTTAACCTTCATCCTTATCAAATCTAACCACTTGACCCTGTAGTTTTACCAATCTTTAGCAGATTGTGTGCTTAAATTTGTACATATATTTTTTCACTTCGCTTGTTACAAGTCCAGTAATATCGATAAGTCCCGAGTAATGTTAGGTTATCGATCGCTTGTGGACTTTCGTATTAAAACGTTTATGTAAGCTTACCCCATACGTCAATGAGTGTTACGAATGTTGAAGCGTTAACAAGATTTATGTACGGTTTTACTGTTGAAATATATTTTTTTTGTAGTGTTGGACGTTTTGCTCCAACCATTTTCGTCTATGATATCAAATATTGAATAAATCCACTCTAACAATTTTTTCATACAGATCTGCATTGCAAGGTTCGCAATCCACAAGATATGGGATATAAACCATGTCTAAGGTACATAATTAGCGAAATATACATCAATGTACGATAACATAGATCAAATATTGATGAATTCAAAATGGGTTGCCATACAATGACGATTACATTATTACCTCGGCAACTTAACCTATTCTATCCAATAGTTAAGTATTTTTAATCAAGTTTGATGGTTATGTATGATATTGATATGTATGAATCTCTCCACTAGGGCTGTATATTTATCATATCAAAAGCAGTTGAATACATTTTTCTCCAATTTAATCCAGCAAAAAACCTTTCGCAGATGTTTGGATTCCAGAATTTATCGATAGCTCTGTTACATGTTCGGATGAGACTCAGCAGGTAGGATCCATGAGAACTAATGCACTTCAATCTGTCACATTTTTTAATGTTGGTCAGTTATACGCGACGTTAGGTTCAAAGATCTAGTCATTTTAACCAATAATTATATATTTTCATTCAAGTTTGATGGATATGTGTAATATCTAGTCATTATTTTGTGCGATGTACACATCAAATCCCTCCCACACGGCTCTATTTTCGTAGTTTTTCTTCTTATGTCACACACCAGGTACACACATTCACGCTTTGTACGCAAATATCCAGGACCGGAGCACGGTATAATGACGTTTTATACAGGGATAGTTACCGATACAATGTAGACACACACACACACACATTTTGATTACATATACAGGATCGGTTAACATCTGAGGCACTTTAACTCTGATACATGTTTTTTTTTCACAAGAACAAAATCCCTTGTTATGGTTGCAAGATATTTATTGTGGACCACCTTCATGTCATGATAGGTGAAAAGAACTAAGCATCTTAACCTATCCTATCATTTTCTATCCAAGAATTATAACGTATCGATCGAGTTTTCGTGCATAAATTTGTTACTTTTTTATCGATTTATGATATATTCATTTTCATCCTCTCCACTTCGCTCTACATTTTGATCTAGCCTATTCACACCCATCAAAACCTAACATAACCTAACTTTATGTATGGTGTTCAGTCATTGCTATACACATATGAAGCCCTCCAAACGACTCTAAGTAATACTTTAGCATATGCGCTATTTATTTTGTTGTCACTCTCATCCCACATAAGAGGACCCATTTTCAATCTTAGATGGTTTGAATGTTACGGGTAATTCATATTATTTTTGATTTTGACACAATTCTTAGTCACTTTAACATATTATTCACACCCATCATAACCTGACCTGACCTTACGTACGGTATTCAGTCATTGATATATACATATGAACCCCTCCATACAACTCTAAATATCACTCTAACATACATGTTATTTATTTCGTTGTCACTCTCGAGTCATATATGTTACCAGAGAATCCCCCATTTTCAAACTTGGATGGATTGAATGCTACATATATTTCAAATTTGGATTCAGTTTCATACAAACGGACACATAGTCTCACACCATGTTTTTTCTTAATTTAATTCAATATCTCCGCTTGACTCTACAACCTTTGACAACTTGTAGCTCTGAATTTTCATTTTTTCTCTTGCTTATAATCTTCTTATCCTTAACGATGACTTCGTTTCAAGATCTGATCGGACGCTGATTTATATCATACCATTCTGTAACACATCTAGATCATTTACCTTGAGCTAGGTTTTCAGGCATCATTTCAACCCTTGAAACAAATTTTTTGAACTGATTTCAAAGATTCGATGTTACCTCCGACTGTCACGAGGTTCACAATTCATTACTTAACCTTCGTGTTTAGGATAATATAAACATTTCATTGAGAACATACATAGTTTTTATTAGTATTTATTAGCATTATTAACAGACCTTGCTGCCATCATCAATATCATATACCTGGTTTTTGATATTTAAACAGCATTGTTCGTCATCTAACAGTACTTTTCATCTCTGTTTTTTTCAGTATACTCTCAAAATCCATCTCATACTCCATCATATCTTTGATACGGATACCGAAGGCTATTCCGTTCCCGTGTGTCAGTAAATGTATTACTTCTTCTTCTTGAACTTAATTATTCGAACCTTTTCCAATTCAAAGTCATTTTGAGATTCATAATTGAGAAATTTTGCATACGTTCCAGTTTCTCTTTTGTTCTTAGGTATAATCTGATGTCCACTACCTCAGCTGTATTACAATCACGATGAAGATTTTACCCTTGGATCGTATAAATTATCGAGATTTGCTTCTCTTATAACCTCCCCCTCCTAAACTTACTTACATACGAATGTAACGCGTCCACATTAGTTTCCCAAAGCAGACTTCCTTCTTTCCTGCATACATTTATGAATTATATCTCCCACTCTTTTGATTCTTTTTTGTCCATCCTGAGATAACTGTTATTTTTCACACTAGTCAATATTTATTCGAACCAACTCATATCATTTACGGAGATTTCTTCTTCCAGCACTTGTAAACAAAATTTTGAGGGAGGAATGTTCATTTTTTGTTTAATCTATGACGAAACGTGTGTCTCCGCTTGTTCTCAACGTATCACTGACTCCATTTTGATTACCAGCTAGCTATTATAAGTTGATTACATGTGGTTTTTCGCAAAACATTTGCCCTAAAATTTCTCACCTATGTCATCAACTGTGTTTATGTATAGGGTTGAGTACGTATGCGAATGTGAATATTCAAGCGTATGTACGTGTTACATGAGTTAAAAATATATACCACAAATTTTATACTCAAAATTTCAATGAAATTTCAAATTTTCGAGGGATGACAGAGCCAAGTTATCACTGCAAAATACAGACTTGGATCTTACCTGCTGAGTCTCATCCGAACATGTAACAGAGCTATCGCTAAATTCTGGAATCCAATTAACTGCAGAAGGTTTTTTGCTGGAGAAAATTGGAGAAAATGTATTCAACTGCTGTTGATATGATAAATATATAGCCCTAGTGGAGAGAATCATACATATCAATCTCATAAATAACCATCAAACTTGATTAAAATACATAACTATTGGATAGAATAGGTTAAGTTGTCTAGGTAATAATGAATTCGTCATTGTATGGTAACCCTTTTTGCATTTCATCGATATCTGATCTATGTTATCGTACATTGATATATATTTCGCTAATTCAGTACCTTCGACATGGTTTATATCCTAGATCTTGTTGATTGCGGACCTTACAATGCAGATCTGTATGAAAAAATTGTTAGAGTGGATTTATTCAATATTTGATATAATAGACGAAAATGGTAGGAGCAAAACGTCCAACACTACAAAAAAATCATATTCCAACAGTAAAACCGTACATAAATCTTGCTAAAGCTTTAACATTCGTAACACTCACTGACGTATGGGGTAAGCTTACATAAACGTTTTGAACACGGAAGTCCACAAACGAGCGATAACCTAACATTACTCGGGACCGGTTCGATTTTACTGGACTTGTAACAAGCGAAGTGAAAAAATATATCTATAAATGTAAGCACACAATCTGCTAAAGATTGGTAAAACTACAGGGTCAAGTGGTTAGATTTGATACGGATGAAGGTTAAATCAATGAAGAAAAATACCTCACATAAGTATGAAACGGGGAATAATATGCAATACTTGATAATTTTAGGTTAGAATGAGTTAGAATTATGGCCATCATTACAGACCTTCAGTGAAAACTGTTAAAGTGGATCTGGTGAATGGTCGAAAAAGTCAAATATTCTGAATGGGAACGCAGTCTCATAACAAAAGTCTGAATTAATAATTAATCAAAAACTTCTAAGTGGCTAAACTGCAAACGAAATGCAAACATTTATAGAAGTAAGACTTGCGCGAATCAGCATGTAGCAGAGACCTGTGATTGGATAACATAATTGAGATGTACATTCAATTATTGAAGAAATTTCAACACTAACACTCAACACAATCCGGTAGAATAGTTCTCCAAGGTAATATGGAACCGGACCCAAATCCAAAGTCGAGAGGGGAAACCCACCAAATTTTTGAATCATTTCATCCAAATAAGCGTATTCTATACCCAACATCCCATGAAAATAGGCAAATTTATATAGAATACTGATATATTCCTATGATATCAAATCAAAAATATACACCAACATTTAAAATATAGCTAAATAAGATTTTCTACTCTACCCTAAGCAACAACGATTAACTATTATATACGGTGTATCCTACCGCATCCAGATGATGAATCCTACTCCAGTATCCGACGTGATCTGGTTCACGACTAAGATCGTATACTAACATAACAGCCATACCGAAAATAACTGACATTTAACGCTGAGTTAATGTGAAAAGTGTTATTTTATACTATCATACCATTCAAATCTATAATAAATTCCTTGACCTAACTGATGCTATGCCTCTGGGAGTACAAATCCAAGCCTACTGTGTCATAAAAATGAACTCTATAATGCTTTACTAGGTCAC
>SDVV010024233.1:0-12619 GCA_016164225.1 Gammarus roeselii
ATATATGTGTGTGTGTGTGTGTATGTGTGTGTATATAGATATATCAAATTATGATTTTTCTATTGTAAGAAGGGACAATATCGACACTTTTCACGTTGACTCTGGCAAACTTCAAAAATGAACGACTATAGTCTGCTGAATCATACAAAACTAGAAGAATTAACAAGCAAATTTCCCGTCAGTACACAATAAAACTCACACCAATCAATACCAGAGAAGGTCAAATCGGAACCCACGTAGACCTATCTGTGTGCAACAAACTGATAAGCGATTGTTATCAGCAATGCAGTCAGCACAGTGTAAAGTGATATTCTCTCCTTAAAAAACGCCTTATTCTTGCACACAGTTTAATATCAAGATGGACGGTATGAAAATATTTTAATTATTCGCATTGCTACAGAAGTGCCTGAAAAAAGTGGACGACGAAGTTAAAGGTTTTTGAAATGACCGTTTCACCTTAAAAACTTCCAATTATTTTACAAGTCATCCAATTAGCATAAATGATGCCAAAATATATTACTTTGTCTGTCTCTGATTCATCATGTAACGTGCGTCATCAAGGTTTACGTGTGGCGTTCGGTCTAGAGGTACAGTAGCGGAAGAAAATCTGTTACCAATTTAGGACTAACAGGAATCTTGAACGATGATTGAACGTGATGTAAAATCCCCATTCGTAACAAATATCAATATTAAATAACATTCCATGAGAGGATTTTTTTTTCTACCTAATAGACCCACCATAAAGGAATTTTCTTTCGCTGCGTACGTATGAGGAGCAAATTTTTTATGATTTTGCTAGACTGATTCAGTGAAAATATCGTTGTTCATAAGTAGTTCTTGTTTTTTTAGATCCAGTGGAGCTCTTGCCTCCAAAAAATTAAGATAGAGGTCACCCTTTTGGAGTTCCTGAAGAAGTCCACGCCTTCTGAGCCCTGTCTGGAGGAGAAGGCAGATACCAGCGGTGGCGACTATCAAGACGTGTGCACGCATCGGTGTTTGCTGGAACACTATGCCAAGCGGGGGGGAAGTCGCCTCCCTACATGACCTGGCTGACGGGCCACCCATTATGTCAGAGGTACGAAGATGGCCCGTGGAGTCAAACCACAATATTCTCGCAGCTCCCCCGGTATAGATAGCGCCATCGGGCATAACAGCGACTTCATTTTTATTTTACTCCGCACAGAGAGCAGCACTCCACGATGAAAAAGTATCTTGACGCGACTTCCGAACTTCTGGCAAACAATTCACTTATCATTTTGGATTGCAAGTCTCGTTGTCCTGACGCTTGCCACATCTTGCAATATTCCGCCTTCAATGCATTGGGCTCTGCATCTGACATATAGATCGCCTTCAAGCTGCCGCAGTATGATGAGGTACGATTGTATTATGATAATCTCAGTAACTCTTCAGTGATGAGCTCCCCACGTGGCCAAATTTGATGACACAACAAACTGCTTAGACATGAAAACAGGGAGGGAGAGCATCATGGACCAATTACAGATAATAATTTTCAGAAGCACGGCTTTGTCTAATGAGTGAAATCACGGTTTAACTTCTTCAATCCAGAGGAAAACATCAAACCGCACACGTGTGCTGTCCAAATATCACCTAATCTAGAATGGTCATTTTCGAGATACTAAATTCAGTCCTGCTGAGTTTTCCGTTATTGCATTTTCTTTGGTATTCTTGGTATATACTCATCAATTATCTCTTAATGTCATGAAAAAAATATGCTTTTTTTTGAAGCAGCCCGATGTTGTCGCCAACTTGTCTCGTTGTGGAATTTCAGATTGGTAATTGTCACGATTACCACTCAGATTAGATTGTTGTTATACGTCTCAGTGCGGAAATGTGGTTTCACTATTGGAATACAATATGAAAATTTTATTTTTATGTTAAAAAATGAAATAATTTTATAGTGCCTGCACCATTATGTTTACAATTTCGTGAACCGATAGTAAAATCTGTTAAACAATCGCTGCAAAATAAATAATGGTTTGCGTCGAGGGCAATACTAGGAACCTTCATCTAATGAGAAAACTGTTTTTATTAAAGTGTTGAACCTTAGACAAATTCATCTCTGTGGGAAACATTTTACTAAACAAATTAATGAAAGAAACGAACATTTTAGTTTTTCTTTTCTCTGAGGTGTGGGGGGAGTGGGCGTTCACAGCCATCTCCTTCGTATCCAGTCTTGGAGGGATCGCCTCTTTCCTGCTGGGGGTGTCGTTGTACTCCCTCCTTACCGTCTGGACCTGAGGGCACTTCAGTATCCATGTACTCTCTCCTCACCGCCTGGACATGAGGACACTTCCCTGGCCTTGGACTCCCTACTTACCGTCATGCCCTGTGATTACTTCCCTGTCTTTGTACTATTCTCTTCACCGTCAGAACCTGAGGACACATTTATGTCCCTGAAGTCAAGGATATATGAAACACGCTCCATGGTGTCATCAATATTGACAACTGGTCCTGGAGAAAATTGACTGCGGTCAGAAGGCACTGCAATGAGAAGCAGTTACAAGTTCAGTGTAGCTAAAAAAATCAGTCAATTGCTTGTTAGCTGGAGATTGTTATTGTAATATAACAATAGTTTAGAAAAATATTTATAAAATGATATAACTTAGTAAGGATTGCCCTAAAAATAATATCATGATATAGTTTATTGTTGAAAAACACGCAGTCAGCTAGCCCATTACACAGCTCGATTTGTTACAATGTTACAATACTACTGAAAATTCCTGAGCAAGGCGAACAAGTAAAAACCTAATAGAAAAAAAGGCAAATCGATTTATGAGGAATTCAGTGAAGCATGTGGATGGCGACACTTTACTATGCAACGGACCAAGCACATGGAATACGCAACCAAACACCGCCTCGGGCCAAACTGATCGGGCTAACAATACGCTGCTAGAAGAGCTGATAACTCTTACGGGTAGGAATATGATTTACCTCATTAAATAATTTTATGTAATGCTCCCTCTTAGTTATGCGACTATGTTTTGAAATATCAATAATTTGTCCGCCCTGCTTTTGGAAAACTCATTGCCAGAGATCATTTTTATACTAGGTGATTCCCTATTGGAACAAACTCCCCGAACATCTCAAACACTTGTTAAAACGGGAATGTTTTAAATCCATATAAAAACAATGTCTTGGTTCCCAATATCCCGATGGAAATTTGAGTTGTACATGTATTTATTTCGAAAGGGATGTTTGAAAAATAATGCAAATGAAACATACACTTCAAGTCTGAAACAGCAGCAGACCAACTGTAGAGCTCCATCTGACAGCACGAAGCTTGCAGAGAGCAAACCCATCCAAGAACAGCCCATAATAATAGTCAAAAGGCTTACTCGGTGGATAAACTTGGAGTGTCAGAAGACTAATTTCGTAAGTTGAATCCCTTGCTAGTTAAAATTATTGATCAGCAAAGGCACGCAAAACCAGTCGACCGCTTGTATCCGACCAAATGGGGTGCAAATCACTCGATGTTCTGCATGACGTAAATGTCAAGATCGGATGCATGAGGCTGCATCTAAATTACAAGGAGGAACTCCAAAGGTTGGTGGACTTTAAGAAGACATGCGCCTCTGCTCTTCATCCGCCCAAACGATCCGCTAACCCGTGGAGTCCCGGAACATACCGTGAGCACACCCCAATTGCTAGTGCTTGAGCAGGAGTTATTGTGCCCTTTCCTGTGGTACAGCATCGACTAGAAATGTTTTAGACATGAATAAAGTTAAACAGATTATTTTAATGATAAGTTTTCTCCTTGTATTTAAACTTATTTAATATGCGATGTCTAATGTAAGTTGAAAAGTTGTGTTTAAGGTTAATGCGGAGTGATCGAACACAAAGAACGCTCAAGGTAGTCGGACGCAATCTACTCTTTGTGAGTTTGTAAGTTGATATTTGGTGCTTGGTGGCTGAATACCAGAAACAATCTCTAACTATGGCTCGCCTTGTGCTATTGATTCACGAATTTAGATAGTCAGGCGGCGACTACTTTGATCTTCCGACCACTGTGCCTTTACCCGTATAAATTACTAGACCGTAACATAAAATCATATTGAACTGGATTACTCGTTTGAAAAGTACCGTTTGATTCTTCGTTTATGATTCCCCATACACGAATATTTTCTCTCCATACTTCTACGTTGAAGGGATTACAGCAATTCCAGCTCAGCAGTACTGGAGTGAAAGAGACATCGTGTAACATTTGAGAAAAGTAATTAATGGAATAGATTTGGAAGAGTGGAATTTGCAAGTTCTAGCGTATTTAATAAGAAAAATTATCTGTTTCGAAATGTGACTCGTTCTTATAGGCGCAGATTCAACGTGCAGTTGCACTGTTCCCTTGCTCATGTCTGTCGCGACTTCGCTCAGCAGTTTCTTCAGTTATTCAATTGTCGTTGACTTACGTTCGTGTAGTTAACGAATTCTATCTCAACCCAAAACCAAAAGTTGAGCGGGCTGAGGAGGCGATGACTGGGCCACGGCAGGTTCGATAAGCGGTGGCTGGCTCGCTCCCGGAACATCTTCCGATAGGAATTCAAGGCACTCGCTGGAGCAGTGAGCAGAGACACCATCCTGTTGATAGTAAAATTCTTCCGAGAGAATTTGAGGCACTTCTCGTAATTACCTGCTACGCCGTCGTTAAACAGCACTATCGGGATAGCTACCTTCCGACCAAGATAACTGCCCATGCCAATACGTAATGACAAGGGTGGTTTCATTGAGTCATCGTACAAAAATGTATTTTCACTGCTCCTATTTGATTAGATTGACAGTTAAAATGTGTTTTTTCGTGCAACTATTTCGTCTGTAAATATTATCTTATGATGGTCGATGACACTGGCTAAAAACAAACGACAGAATACCAAACGTCGTCTCTCGTCCAGCTCTGTGAGCTCTTGAGATCGACGGTACTCGAAATGACTTGGATGCAGATCAATTTTCATGTTCTTATAGGCCGTACTAATTTAAAATTTAAGGTTTCTTGCGAATCTACGAACTGCAGTAGCCGAATACTTTCACACTTCTTCGTGAACAATGGCCCATTCAAAGTTGGCGGCTTCCATTGACGTCCCTTTTTCTTACACCCTTTTAACGGTTCCATGTTCTTGATAGTGGTTGAATATCTTTATAAAGTGATTAGGTTGGTATTCATCTTTTGCTTTTCCAACGATTTTGTATACTTGATGCAGAAATTCTGGTAGATCGCTGTTGAAGATCAACTGCAGCCAACTCCTTAATTCATTAGCACTGGTCTTCGGTGAACATGTTGCTTGGTACGAGGTTACATTTTGCGCCTCTTGTAATTAGAGGGAAATTGCTTAATCGATCATTTATGAATGAATATTCAAAGTATTTCAATATTGTGGATACTTTTGCATAAGATTATATAATTTTAATACTTCGTATCGGCGAAAGTCCATCAAACATTGATTAAAAAGTGTGTAAACATCCTATCTGTCGGAGTGTATATTTTGAAACTGCATTTAATCAATGAATAAATGCCCGGTAATAGCAACATCTATACGATAATTTTGCTAGGATACTAGACATTTTGATATCATCCGCTGTTTTTGATCAGTTATAAATGTTGCGCGTTGTTTCATGCCTGGAAACTAACCAACTTATCTGGTCCCTTGGTAATGTTCACGAGTGAGCAGTAGACCTTAACAATTTTTGAATACGCGTCAAGTTTCTCTCTAAGAGCGTTGAAACGAAAATACCCGCTGAGGTTCAACATCCCAGGAAGTGAGATGTCTATTGTTTGCTAATCTGTTTAATCGCGTGGTACATTTCAATAAAATTTTAATTTCAATGGTGAAGCTCTAGGGACTCAAGACTTCCTAACAACGTCAGATGCAAATCAACTTGTAAAAAAATAAATTCAGAGGATCCTACCTTTACTATTCAATAAATTGATAGAAACATAACTCCAGCAACTAATACTTGATCAAATTATTTGTACTCAACTGAAAATTAGGCCGTATAAGTTTCACTAGTGTCAATAGTTGGGTGACATAGAAATCAACGTTTGTCTTTTTGTACCTGGATATAGGATTGTAACATTGATCCACGAAAGATAATTTTCTCCGACGAGAAGTGGCTTATGCTTAGGCCACATCCTAATCATCAAGGTTCTGGAATGTGACTGACCCTCATAAATATGATTGTTGTGTGAAGCAAGTATGAGAGATTGTCCTGTGCTGGACAGAAAACATAAACAAACGAGTTACGTCAATTCATTGATTGAAACTGGAGTGTGGTTTAATGAACAAACTTATCTTGTCCTACGGTGAAATAGTGGAACTCTCCAGCAGTACTATTATCAACAGGACGTCGCCTATGCCATTGTTCGAGGGTATGCTAAAAATTTGTGTAACAAAAATTTTAGTAGTCGGGCGTCGTAGGGCTGTTAATGAGCTGCCCATGGCCCATATCTGAGACTCTTGGACTATTGGTTCTGGGGAGAGATGGATAGAGAAGTTCTTCTTCGAAAGCCTAGGATCATTTCCGACCTCAAGCGGATCTGTAATGAAGCTTCCCAACGCCTTACCAAAGAAGTCGGTCGATCTGGTGCGAGCTTCCACAAAAGAACAAGATTTTGTCATAAACTTGGTCGCTCAATTGAAAGACACGCTATCTATTAGTCTTCTCAAAATAAAGCACAAAATTCCATCATCATCTTCTAGTGTTTACCTGGCACGAAAAGGGATGAATGTAAGGTTTCTGTGGTTATGTATATTTGAGAGCATGCTCATGAACACGGCCCACATGGACCCACAGGTAAGTGAGGCTATAGCAGAATAGCCCTCGCAACGGGCCCATTACAAAATGGCCGTTACATACAGCCATTACAGATGGACGTATACAAAGCGTTCGTATCCAAGCGGTCGGGTTGGGGTGGATGGATGATTATTCATTTTGTAGATCACTAACACTTTATTTTTAGTATTTTAGTATTATTTTGTGGGTTCGATTATTTATCTGTGCCCTTTTTTAATAATGATCAATTTTGGATTAGTTATATAATTATGTTGTGTTAGACGCCCGCATGGGCCCTAGGTGGACTATGCGGTGTGTTAGTTAGTCTAGTCCAACCTACGGTGGGAGAATTTGCGCTCTTCCGGGCGCCTTATAAATGCCCGAGCACAGCTAGCCGTTTTGATTGCTAAATGGTGAAATAATGTTGATCTTAGAAGGGGAGAGTCTTGAATGGCACTGTGCTTGGAAGGGAC
Source organism: Gammarus roeselii (assembly GCA_016164225.1). Classification (NCBI taxonomy): domain Eukaryota; kingdom Metazoa; phylum Arthropoda; class Malacostraca; order Amphipoda; family Gammaridae; genus Gammarus; species Gammarus roeselii. The sequence continues at coordinate 7,254 of SDVV010024233.1, forward strand.
TAGGCGAGTCGAGGCAGTTTGAGGCGAGTGAGGACGAGTCGACTGGCGAGCCAACGAGTCGAGACAAACCGAGGCTGGTTGAAACCAGGTGACCCGCGAATGGAGGTACTCGTGGGACCCGCGGGACTCGTGGACCAGGGGTTTTCGGGAACCCGGAGGACTTGGAAGACCAGAAGGATTTGGGGGGAACCACTTGGACCCTTCCGGGGCCATTTGGGACACCCAGTGACTCTTCCTGATTCTTTTGAATCACCATTGAGACCCTTTGGGACCCACTGAGAAACCTTGGGACCCGCTTGAGACCCCTCTGAACCCTGGGACCCCTGCTTCCCTCTCCCCACGCTGTGAAACCTATACACAGAAAAATGTATACATGTGAAATGGCGCAGAGGGCAAGGGTCCGTCGAGATCAGTCAAAACATGTTGAGGCAAGTCGAGTTGGTCGCGACGAGCCGAGACTGGCCAAAATGATTCGAGACAAGCCGAGATGAGCTGAGACGAGGGGTCTCGAGGGACCCAGGGAGCTCGGGAAGACCCGGGGGACTTGGGTTACTCTCCGAAATTCGTCGGGCTCTATTGGGACCCAAGGGATCCTGCCCCTCCCCCCCCACCATATCCCTTAAACAATGAGTGCGAAATCAATAATCCAAGCCGTTTTTCTGCCCGTGACGAACCTGCTCCTACTTTCTTCATGATCCACAATTTTGTCATGTATAATATATAATGCAAGTGAATTTGTGCGGGAGTTTCTGTTTGTGATTTTGTGAATAGGGGATTTTTCTTCAGTTTGTGCTCGCTTGCGCGTGCACGGACCATATGTAGTTTCTGGGGTTGACTTGGACTGCGTAGCTATAAGCCCTGTGACGCGTTGTGGTGGGAGTTGATCTAATCCGTGAAGCCATAGACCTTGTACCAATTTCGACGTTACTATCTGTGCGCACTGGGGCGTGTTCATAATACTATTGGAGTTCTGAGTGGTTGGGGGCGGGGATTCGTTTCGACTGAGTCTTGATCTTACCTGAATAACTAAATTGTACCTCTATTTAACTAGACCACGTAGCTGTAAACATTGTGTTGCGTTGCTGTCGGGGCTGACTTTGTCCGTGTAGCCGTAACCTTGTACCAGTCCCAACGATGACACCTGTGCGCACTAGTGTGCGTACATATTACTCTTGGAAGTTCTAAATGATGGGAGGCGAGGATTCGTTTCGTCTGAGTTTCACCCGAATTAATGAAGTGTACTGTGGTCGACCTGGACCATATGGTGGTCTAGGTCGAGATGCGTCGCTGTCGGAGCTGACTTTGTCCGTGTAGCCGTAAGCCTTGTACTAGTCTCGACGATGCTACCTGTACGCAGTAGCGTGCGTACATATTACTCATGAAGTTCGAAATAATTGGAAGCAGATGTCCATTTCGTCTAAGCGTTTTTCTTATGCGCACCAGCATGCGTCTGACATTGCTAAAATTTTCACATTTTTCTATCTTCAAAAGCTTTTTTTTTTCTCGCACATTGAGGCGAGCGAGCCTACTGGAATCCATGATCATCGAACCCTACGGGGGAGCCTATAATGACTCACGTTGAGGCTTTGGTGGAACTGAGGATCAAATCAAACCAAGCGGTCGTTGCAAAACGATCACTACAAGACGGCCTTTACAAAGCGGTCGTTACAAAACAAGAGTTACCATGTGGCCATCACGAAGTGACGGTTACAAATTGGCTATTAAAATGACCTAATTACGATACGACTAAACCAATAGGGCAATTACCGTGACGCCATTACATTGTGTCTCGAAACACTCTGCAGCTGTTACTCCAAGACTATTTGAGCTTGTCAATATGGGCGATCGTTATCTCTAATCAATAACAAGATTACCAGCAAAGTCCCCTTCCACCGAGACCCTGTAAATGGGGCCAATGAGATAATACCACACAACGGACTGTTTCAATTATGACTCCAAAATGAGGTTACAAAAAAAGTCGAGAAAATAAACCAACAAGAATTTCAAAGAGATAGACTCTTTAATAAAAACTTAAATTCTTAATATGATAAGCAGATGGGATGAAACAGAAACATTCAGGAGCAAAATTTGATGTTTTAATATATCTGTAAACTAACGTACTGAAAAACAACATCATGCATCTTTCAAAATTTTACTATTCAAATTCAGTAGTGATACTAATTTGAATACACTCACTCGGACCGGACATGACCATGTTAAGAAGACTAACATGGTCATGTCCGGTCCAGTTGCTGCATTTACAAACGAGCAGATAAGACGATGTCGCAGGGTGGCGCCTGATGTCGTAAGGTGGCGCCTGATGTCGCATGATTTAAAAGTTTAACGTCGCGAGGTTATGCATGGTGTCGTAAGATGGCGCCTGATGCCGTAAGGTTGCGCATGGTGTCGTTAAAAGATGCCTGAAGTCGCAAGGTTACGCATGGTGTCGTAAGATCGCGCCTGATATTGCAAGGTGATGCATGGTGTTGTAAGATGGCGCCTGATGTCTCGAGGTCACGCTTGGTGTCGTAAGATGGCGCCTGATGTCGCGAGGTTGCGCATGGTGTCGTAAGATGGCGCCAGATGTCGTAAGGTTGCGCATGGTGTCGTTAAATGGTGCCTGAAGTCGCAAGGTTACGCATGGTGTCGTAAGATGTCGCCTGATGTCGCGACGCTGCGCATGGTGTCGTAAGGTGGGACCTGATGTTGTTGGGGTGGATGGATGATTATTCATTTTGTAGATCATCAACACTTTATTTTAGTATTTTATTATTCCTTCTTGCTTGGGCTCAATTATTTTTCTCTGCCCTTTTTTCATGGTGATAGATTTTGAATTTGTTATTATTATTATATGTATCGAGGTTGGTTGAGACAAGGTGACCCATGGAGGGGAGGTTTTCGTGGGACCCGCGGGAGTCGGGGACCCGGGGTTTCGGGAACCAGGGGGACTTGGGAGACCAGGTGGATTTGGGGGGATTCACTTGGACCTTTCTGGGGCCCCTTGGGACACCCTTGAGACCCTTTAGGACCCTTTTGAGAAACTGTGGGACCCTTTAGAAGCCCCTCTGAATCCTGGAACCTCTGCTCCCTACTCCCAGCGCTGTAAAACCCATACACTGAAAAATGTTTGTGAGATGCATGAGTAGAACAATTAACCATTACAGTCCGCGGATTGCTGGCGCAGAGGGCGAGGGTCGTCGAGATCAGTCGAAACATGTTGAAGCGAGTCGAGTTGGTCGCGACGAGCCGAAACTGGCCGAAATGATTCGAGACAAACCGAGATGAGCTGAGGCGAGGGGTCTCGGGGGACTCGGGGAGCTCGGGAAGACCCGGGGGATATGGGTCACCCTCCGGGATTCATCGGGCCTTTTTGCGACCCAAGTGACCAATGCCCCCCCCCCACCCTATCCCCTTGAACAATCAGTGAGCAACCATAACGAACCTGCTCTTACTTTCTTTTTCACGATCCACAACATTATAACGCTGGAGTATTTGTGCGAGAGTTCGTGTTGGTGATTTTGTGAATGGGTATTTTTTCTTCAGTCTGTGCTCGCTCGCGTGTGCACGGACCATATGCAGTTTCTGGGGTTGACCTGGACTGCGTAGTGTAAAACCTTGTGACGCGTTGCGGTTGGAGTCAATCTAATCCGTGAAGCCGTAGACCTTGTACCAATTTCGACGATACTGGCTGTGCGCACTGTCGCGAGTGCATGTTATTCGTGGAGTTCTGAGTGGTTGGAGGCGGGGAATCGTTTTGTCTGAGTCTTTATCTTGCCTGAATAAAGAAGTTGTACTAACAATCTAATAGGCCGCGTAGCTGTAAATATTGTCCGAGTAGCCGTTAACTTTTGTCCGAGTAGCCGTGAACCTTGTACCAATTTTGACGATACTATCTGTACGCACTGGCGTTTGGAGATATAGCTAACTCATGAGGTTCGGAGGGGTTGGAGGCTAGGATTAGTTTGTTTCATCTGAGTTTTTATCTTACCTAAATGAATAAATTGTATTTATACAACTAAACCGCGTAGCTGTAAATATTGTGTTGCGTTGCTGTCGGAGCTGAATTTGCCCGTGTAGCCACTGACCTTGTACTAATCTCGACGATGCTACCTGTACGCACTAGGGTGCGTACATATCACACTTTAAGTTCTAAAGGATTGGAAGCGGAGTTCCGTTTCGAGAAAGCGCTTTTTCTTTTGCGCAGCTGCGTGCATCTGACATTGCTAAAACTTTCACTTTTTTCTAACGTTGAAAACGTTGTTTCGTTTTCCCCTCGCACACTTAGGCGTGCGAGCCTACTGGAATCAATGATCATCGAGCCCTACGGGGGAGTCTATTATGACTCACGTTGAGGCTCTGGTGGAAATGAGGCTCAAATCAAACCTGATGTTTTAAGGTAGCGCATGATGTCGTAAGATGGCGCCTGCTATCGCGATGTTACGCATGATGTTAAATGGTGACTGATGTCGTTGGGTTACGTATGCTGTCGTAAAATACCGCCTGATGTCGTAAGGTTGCGCATGGTGTCGTAAGATGGTGCCTGATGTCGCGAGGTTGCGCATGGTGTCGTTAGACGGAGCCTGATGTCGTGAGGTTGCGCATGGTGTCATAAGATAGCGCTTAATGTTGCGAGATTATGCCTGGTATCGTATGATGTCGCCTGATGTCGCCTGATGTCGCGAAGTTGCACATGATGTCTCAAGATAGCGCCTGATGTCGTATGGTTGCGCATGGTGTCGTAAGATGGCGCCTGATGTCGCGAGGCTACGCATGAGGTTCCAGATTGTTTATAAGCCGCTTTTATACCTTCTCGCATACGGCATGTTCAGGCTATGGTCTATTCTGCACGGTCGGTTCATATCCTCTCCTGCGCAGGCGCAAACCCAGGAGCCCCCCAAGCCAGGAGCTCCCCAAGCCAGGAGTTCCCCAAGCCAGGAGTTCCCTTAGCCGGAAACTCTTCAAGCCAGGAGCTCCGCAGGCAAGGTGCTCCCCAAGCCAGGATTTTTTCAACCCGGGAGTTCTTTAAGCCGGGAGTTCCCCAAGCCGGAACTTCTCCAAGCCGGAAGCTCTCCAAGCCAGGAGCTCTCCAAACCAGGAACTCTTCATGCTGGGAGTTCCTCAAGCCGGGAGTTCCTCAAGCCAGGAGTTCCTCAAGCCGGGAGCTCCCCAAGCAAGGAGCTCCTTAAGGCAGGAGCTCCTCAAGCCAGGAACTCCCCAAGCCAGGAACTCCCCAAGTCAGGAACTCCCCAAGTCAGGAACTCCCCAAGTCAGGAACTCCCCAAGCCAGGAACTCTCCAAGCCAGGAACTCTCCAAGCCAGGAACTCTCCAAGCCAGGAACTCTCCAAGCCAGGAACTCTCCAAGCCA
>SDVV010024234.1:0-12619 GCA_016164225.1 Gammarus roeselii
AGTGCAGGCCTAATATAAGGCCTGTCACCAGCTGTAGCACTCAAAAAAAAAAAAACATATCAGTGGGTTCCTGGGCCTCGGGTTGTTACCGGGGCTTGCTTTCTCAACCCAAGCAATCTGTTTGCTCTGGTGGCATGGCCTCTTACTTGGACTTGTTTTCTACCTTTGTATTTATTTATGTACATATGTTTAAAGTTTGATCAACTTATTCAATTATGCTTCTATTTCAGACATTCTTACCTATGAGTGTTCTTTAGTTTTGCACCTGATGCTTGCCACTCACCTTGCTAACTGCCAACTGCTTGCCCCATTATCTATCTCTTATTGCTACTGCATTGGGTGAGTGTTATGTCTGTGTAAACTGCATCTGCAGGGTAGGTATAATTGCGCTAGTATATCTATAGGTGAAAGGTCTTCTTATTTCCCTTTGTTTACATCAGTTATTTTACTTTGTCTTATCCTTTGCATACTATTCTATGCAATAATTCAGGAAAAGTTCTTTGGTTTGTTTATTCTGTGATTCCTGTTTTGCTTAATTTGTGCCTATCATTTTTATTCATTCATTTTCATTTGATTTAGTTCCATTCTGATTATGTTGAATTTGTACGCATCATCCTATTAATAACTTCTCATTCAATTTCCTTTAAGGTTTCCCTTGGTTTAATTCTATTCTTTCATCATGCCTTCTGCATGCATGATATGCTTTTGCATGTTGAATTAAGTTTCACTTCCACTTTTCTAACTAATTCACTCATCTTGGACCTTTCAGGATTATCTAACAGTTGGTCATCAGAACTAATTCTCATTTATGATTTTTATCCTCATAGCTTTCAACCCACCTACCCATGCTTTGATGCTTCATTACTTTGTAACTTAGTTACTTCGTTATTTTGTCACATTGTTAGCTTGTCTATTTAGGTTAGTTGCATCTCTTGGTCACCTTCCATCTGAATTCCTCCCTGCATTCTGTTACCGCCACTACTAGTGACCTACTGCTGACCTAATTGTAAAGCACCTAACTTCTGGCTTACTCCAGGTATAGATTATCATCAATATAGTCCAAACTTTTTTTCAACCTTTGTTATAGATAATTGTGCTTCACACACCTGTACCGTACATGGATTGCAAGTGGTTATGTGATGTCTCATATGCGTGCCCCCGGTAACAGGGCTTTGCGCTGACTCTGGCTCCTCCATCACAGGGGTTGAGCAACAACAACAACTGCTGGACACCGGACAATGTGTTGGTAACCATACATGAGGATGTACAATTTTCATCTGCCAATTACACTCGAGGAAGAACTAGTTGCAAAATCTGAGAGGCTATGTCAGAGAAGTTGTGAGACGAGCTGCTGGTCTTTGTAGTGATTAGCTTAGGTCGACAGTTAATAGTAGCCCAAATTTTATGATCACACTCTTTGTGACATGTTAGGCCCATTCTTGGTTACTGCTCTTGTGTGTGAAATCTTGGTTATGTCCAGGATGTGAAGTTGCTTGAGTCTGTTCAGAGGAGGTGGATCAAACAAGTGCATGGTCTGTCTGAGATGTCCTACCATGACAGGCTGATAGCTCCAAATTTGTCCTCAATCAAGGGCAGGTCACTAATAAGTGACCTCATAGAGTATTGGAGAATCCTGTGTTATGACACTGAGGGTTTTAATTGATCCATTCTGTTCCAAAGGTTGCTGGATGGTAGGATGCAGGGACATCAGCACAAACTCTTGATGCCCGCTGTTCTGTGTATGTGGCAAAGAGGTTTTTTAATGTTCGATGCCTGCTGCTGTTGTCAAGTCTGCTACCATTTCTGCTTTCAAGGCAGGGTTGCCCGAGTTAATGGGGAATAGTTTGTTTGAGTGCTAGGGTCTTTCGTTTTCAATCGTGTTGGCAAGTCTATGGTGCGACTCGTCCTGATGTTTGTTTTTGTTCTTCAATATGTGTAGGTTTTTGCTTTCATGGTTTTCTGCAGGATTGTAATTGTACTTTGGGTTTTCATGTGAGTGGCTTTGGGTTTGTTCTCTGGAAGCCAATGGTGCATGTCCCTTCCAGCATCTTCCCATTATTGTTCTGCGGAGTCTTTTTAGGTGCTGGAGCGCATGGCTGTGCTGGCCTCTCCTGGCTCGGTGTACCTGACGACTGGGTATACTGAGCTCTTGGGGGTCTTGCAAAGGTAAGTATCAAAGGTAAGAGTTTATTTGCTGAAGCTAGGGTTTTCTCTACACTCTTCTGATGTCCGCAGTAGGTCCTTTAGTATGAGATGTGTGGAATGGCTTGCCTGCTGACATAATGCAGTAGACATATCACTCACCATAAGCCAGCCTTTGCTGATCTGATGAATTATAAACTTCTAGATTTTAACTAAGCTGATAAAGTGTAATTTATCTACAGAAATGATTGTATGCATATATGACCTAATGTGCTTTTTTGTGACTAACAAGAATTTCTATAAGATAATTGCTTGCAAAACACATTCCGAATTTTTCCCATACCATTGTTTAGCTGTGTGCTTTCACAGTCCAGCCTGCTGAGACGTTTGTGCCTCCTGAGATGTACTGCACTCTGGCATGCCAAAGTGTCGGACACTCTGGGGCAACCAAGGTGACTACCAGTTTCTAAAACAAATTAGACAAATATTGTTGTCTAACACTCATTTACTTCCTACAGGACAACCAAGTTGAATACATGCTTCTTAATACAATCACTCTTCTTCACACATCTCAAAGCCCAAATGAGCAACAAGATTTTTTTTCTGTAAAAAAAAACTTCAACTCTTGAGAAATCAGGTTGAGAGTGAGAGATAAGTTGGGTCTCATCCTCTCAAATGAAAAATTGACTAAAAATGACTGATCATTTAACTGGATTAGTTATTAAACATGATTGGTTATTAAATCAGATCAGTTTCAAACTGGAATGGTAATCTAAATAGCTCAGTAACAGAACTTGTTATTTGAGCAATTCTGCTGGTTAAACACATCAATTGTTTACAAACAATTACAATGCCTTCACCTGCATCTTATGTCAACAAATCAGTGATAAGACGCTTTCTTCTACCATTCTCCAACTTCTTACTTGCTTGCTATACGATTGTTTTGATTGGACCTGAAATGTAGGAGAGATTAACCAGAGCAAGGCACTTATTGAGAGACAGATCTCTCACCCTGATTTGTAGAAAAAAAATGGGTATTCATGAATAAAACTATTTTCTTTTCTCCTCAAAACAATATAATTTTGAGGGAAAAATATCAATTGCAGAATCCACAGGAGCTTTCAAGAGATGTATTGCATGCCATGATAATATCAAAACTGTAGGAGAAGACAAGATTAGATTAGATTAGATTAGAGTGACATGGCTTTCTAGCACGCTGGAGTTGTTGTCCTTCAGGCGCCAAATATCAAACCAGCAAACAATGCTGCATCAAGTTAGTTTTTGTTTTTCTTCTTCTTCAATGTTCAGGTTAAGGTTGACTACTATGAAAAGTCAAAGTCCTTTAAACAACGAATGTCTATGGTATGTAAGGGTGCCACATAAGGTACAGGAACTCCTAAGGTGCTGAGGCCATAAGATCCCAGCACTCCCCAGATGGCAGTAAGGAGGAATAACACACTATTTACCCTGCTTCAGAGCCCCAAGGATCTGCAGTAGTTCCTCAAGGCGCAAGCCACACGCTCCAACACCTGCTGAGGGGGAAGATGAAGAAGAGACAGAAAACAGGGATCCCATGCACAAGATCTACACTAGGTGTAGGGAATTTCACACATGAGAACAGCATGAATGGAAAGAAGAAGAAGGAATAGTTGTAGAAAAAGTTTGCATGAAAGAAAGAGCGCAACTTTGCTGTTATTTGCCACCCGAGAGGAGAATAGTTAGAACCGGGATGTGAATGTTTGAGTGTCTGTGTGTGATTGCGTGTGTATGTGTGTTTTTGAGTGCAGCGACTATTAGGAGAGTTGTTAAGAAGGAGTCCGAGACAAGTTGAAGGAAATTTGAACTAAACATAAGATGCAAATGAGATGAATGAAAAGTCAAGCAAATCAGGATGGGGGAGAAAAGGAGAGATAGTAAAGGGTGAAGAAGAGGGGAGTCTGAAGGGAAATAAGGGTGTTCATCCTCCTGGTTGGGCTGTGACTCCGTGTGGTCCGTGAACCTAACAGATTCCTAGAGGGGGTAGAAGAAGATAAATGAGTGGGAATAATATTTCATTTTGAGAATAACATTACACAAGGTAGACTAATCAACATGGACACGTAGGTACCTGAATTTGAAGAGGCAGCCAATGAAGTGTTACGTTCATTGGTGAAACAATTGCAGTCTGAGAGAGAGGACTGCCATTCCTTCAACTTTTGGTCTAGGATGACACTCATTTCTTCCTGGACAGACTCTTTAAGGTTCTGTAGTGAAAAATGCAAGCAGTTACCACAGCGGATTAAAATATGTAACAAGATCTTTGAATGATCCCACCATGTCTATTACAACCCAATAGCAAGCATATCTTTCAGGTGTGCAGTAACATACAGTTACTGCACACCTTGTAGCTTAGGCAAGTAATTTCAGGCCTATGATTTTACAAAGTTTACCTAATTGCCTGCCAAAATTTGCTCCTTACTGGTCAGATAAAAATCCAGTAAAACAACAATCGCATAGATAGGAAAAAGGGGCCGTTTCCACTGATGAGTTGCAGGTATTCTAGTTACTGGCTAGAGGTATATACAATTGAATTGACACAGGGTGTAGAATTTTGTCCTCCAAATGAGCAAAGAAGAAGACATGACTTGAACAAAAACAGAAATTAAATGAGATGGAAGTGGCCACTTGCAGAGGGGTACCTAGTCAACTCATTGACTTGACTTGCCCAGCTAAGACAAGCTTTTGACATCATGGACAAGGGTCAAACAGTAAGTCTGACCTCATTAAAGGAATGAGAGCAGTAGTACAGTGGGTCAAACAGTAAGTCTGACCTCATTAAAGGAACGAGAGCAGTAGTACAGTGAAGATTATCTGATCTTAAAACAGCTCCTGACCATAATGAACTTATAAATGCAATAGCTTTGTCAATTAATATACAGCAACAAAATGAATTAAATAGATTCTTTATGGAGTTTATAATGATGGATTTTGTAAACAATTTTGTACACAGCATTTCTATAAAGAGTTACAAAAGTGTCATGAGTTACAGCATTTTTTACAACAATAATTAAAAAACAATTATGCTATGCTCAAATAGAAATAGATATAAATACAAACTCAAATTTTTGGAGTGGCTAGCAACCTACACATTCAATTAGATAAGTGCAATAATCTTACAACAAACTTAGACCAGATAATTCATACAAGGCTTGCAATAAGCACAACAATCTGATCTCAAGCTTTTTCTGATGAGTTTGTGGGCAAGCTTACCTGCAGCATGTCTCTGAAGTGAATTTCATGCAATACTTGTTCCTCGGATCCCATTGTATGCTATTTTCTTCAACAACTGCACCAATAAAAATATTTTAGCAGATTAGCAAGCAATTGTACACATGAATAACTATGCGTAAACCTACAGCTGTTGAGCAGAAATATTGAAGTGCTCACTACCCTATTTAATAACCCAGCACATATGTTATAATAAAATAACTAAGCAGTGTATGGGTAGTTTAGGATAATGGGCCCATTTTTCTAGCTCAACTTTGTGTCATACTTTATTTTACAATGCCTGTAATAAGTGGAAAGCTTCATAAGGGTAAATATTTGAAATGAAGTTCAGTATGGATATCCCTAGTTTAATTGCCTAAAAAATGTGAACACAATTGCATAATTACTTATAGCTACATGCATTCCCTGTAGCTAATGATCACATATTACAATTTATTGCATTGTAATGGATTTACAATTTGAATCTAGACACATCGGCACTATGTCACGGGATTGAGACGGGAGTTGGTAAACCCCCGTTCATCATTGTTTCCATAATCGCAAGCCTTTTGTTTCAGACGTTGTTGTGCTGAGTGCCATACGAGATTTGAGACTTGTTCCATGGCTGTTGCTTGAGCCCGGAGATTGCTGGTTAGTGACCCTGATTGGTTGTTATCAGGTTTTCCTCGCCTGGCTGTTGCTGTAGTACGAGCGGGAGTGCGCCTGAACTTGACTGTCTATGATCAAGGACACGAGGTGAGAGAAGAACTGAGAGCACTCATCGAGTCTTGTGGGTGAGAAGTCTGGTGTAGTGTGGAAGGTACATGTGTGATTGTTGATTTATCTCGTCTCCTAAATTGGCATCAATGAGAGGGGTTTTGATTCTGGAACACTCTGTCCATTCTATTATCGGATGTGCTGCGATCGTTGTTTGAATTGTTAAGCCCTAACATTTGGCCGTTGCCGAAACATCCTATGAAGAAGTAGGGTTCCAGTGTTAGCCATATCACCTAGTAGTAAACTTTGTATGTTGACTAAGGATGTAAGTTTTTTTTCTCAAGCAACAAGCATTTAAAGTGCTGGCCCTCCTTTCTCAGCTTGGCCTTCAGAAATGGGGATTAGAAGTTTCAACCCCGGAGTGTGAGGGCCTCATCATAACTGCGAGTTTCCCTAAATGATGCAAAACAAAATTATCAAAAATTAACCAATGGACTCCTGAATGACCACATAGGTCTAATCCACCAAGGGAGCACCTTACCTTATTCTCAAGGTAGTAGCAACGGTTCTCATCACGCCAAAGCCTCAGGGGAAGATTTTTGCTGTGGAACCTGAATTTAAAGAAATGGGCAGCATAAACCCACACTATTTCATCCCAGAGGGGATACGTCTTGAAGTCTTCATCTGGCCTTGCGATGGTATCTTCATTGGTTGTAGAGGTGTCCAAAGTGGGTTTAATAATCATGAATACTTTGGTACTGGACTATAACGGGAAATGAACCACCAAGTTACATACTGAGTAACCAAGAGGTATTGTATTGTTTAGGCAGGTACACATCTGCAGTCCTAAGATGTCCTTATTGTTGTGGCATGTCTGGTGATGAAGTATAAGGGTCAAAGTTGTAGCTACTTTTCATTCCTATCCAAGAGTGGTGACTGGACCTTAGCATAGTCAATTGCTCTCCTCATTCATAGTACCAACAGTTGCTTGGACTGGGATTGGCAGTGGACACGTGGAGTTCTGTGAGTGGAGGGCACTCAAATCCGTTAGCATCGAACAGCGGGAATTTTAGAATAGACATACGGCGGTTCTCGCATAAGTGGAAGGCTTCCGGATGTTTGTCGGCGGGGTGCTATGATCCGTATCATTTGCAAGGGGTCCGTTTTAAGATCACTGCTTGCGTGAGCTGGTGGAAGGTCACTCGCATACTGAGGTAGTTGTTTGTGTTTCCGGTCTAGGTACGGCCGTCGTCGGACTCATGGTATGTGCGTGTTTGTCTAATTTAACAAGTGTTCTCGTTTACGCTCGTCCTGTTGATAGGTCGCCGTCAATCCGTGGATCTCAGGGGTCAATCTTATCGATGGCTATAAATACATAATTCGCCAAATATGATGTGTGATTTTAGAGAGATAACTGGTCTATCGATAATCAGTGACCTACAATAAAGGTGTAACACTAGTCATGGGATACGGTGGTCTTGCACGCTCAATGAACAGGTAGATATCCGCTATACAAACGAGCCGATTAGGCGATCAGTTGGTTTTGTGTCCCATAACAGGATGGCTTGCCACATGAACATACATTAGCTGTCGTGATTTAGATCTATACTTTTGTGTGCCTTTAAGGCCCCAAAACCCTCTTCTTCTAACTACTGTCTTGATTGTTTATTTGGGTTCTTCCTTATCAAATGAGAGTGTGTGTGCAGATATGTAACACCAAGTAAATGTTTGATATTGAAAGGTATAAGTATATTAGTTCACATCAGGTAACTAGTTATTAGCAATTACCAACTGTAAATAGCATATTGAATCAAAGTCAACTGATGGTAAATATTCACAGAAAATTTTATAACTATTTTTATTTTTGAGCTAAATCAAATCCCAAATAGGTTTGTCACCATGTAAGGTATGGCCTCACAGATATCCCCTTGAATTCATCCCTTTAAAGGGAGTTAATAGAAACAATGTATTTAGATATTATTAATCAAATAAATACCAAGCTAATAATCCCATGGGATGAATATTGATTGTCTACTCAACATTCAGCAACAATTATCCCTCCAAGATATCCTTCCACCTTACTACTTTAAATTAACCAATAGTCCCCACAGATGTCTTTGGGCTGAGCCCCTATCAATTTAGTGGACTTTACTTCTCCTAGGAAGTCTCACAATGTTCATCTATTTTATATGTCAGAAATCTACTATTGTTTATTGTGGGCTCATTTACATCCCTTAGGAAGTGCCACCTTACATCTAATTCCAATACCAATTTATTTGTATTCATTGTGGGATTATTTACATCCCTTAGGAAGTGCCACCTCTAACTATTATAACTAACTACTCTAATCAAATTAGAATTTGATTTGATTTGGGCCTCATTTCCACCTGAGCCTCAATGTGAGTCATAATAGGCTCCTCCGTAGGGCGCGACCGTCGTTGATTCAGGTAAGTCCGCATGGCCTCGTGTGCGAAAATATTAGTTTTGTCAAGATAAAGTAAGTACATATTTTAATTGTGGCATATTCGCGTACTAGAGGGTACGAGAGAGTATAGAGTTAATGAGTATCTTTGTAAAATGTGTTGTTGTTGCTGTGCATAATGAGGTGGAGGAACCACCTCATTTGCACAGGTGTTAGAGGTTTAGACAGCTTCTTATAGTCCGGTGTGTTTTCCGAAAGAGATAAGCTTTTTACGGTAGGTTGGGTCCGTGAGCAGGCTTTGTAGGTTGCACGGGGGATCTAGGAACGCTCGTCGGGCTGCCGCGAGTGGGCTGCAATCCATCAGTAAGTGTTTCACGCTGATAGCCATTTGGTGGCAACAGGGGCAAGGTGGCGCGTTTGGTCCTATGTCGACATCCATCAGGTGGTTGTGAGTTATCCACGTGTGTCCCGTGCACAAGCGGTTGATGAACACTTGGTCTTTTCTGTTGGTGAACTTTGTTTCCCATTCTCTGACTGAGGGTTTGACTGAAAGCATTTTTCGTCCACTCTGCTGCCACATTTCATCCCTTCGGGATATTAATTGGGAGTTGATGATAGGGAACCAGTCCTGGTAATGTATTGCAAAAAATTGTTCTTGGTGAGTAGATGCCAGTTTAGCAGGCGAGTCCGCAAGTTCGTTTCCTCTTATTCCCGTGTGCCCGGGGATCCAGCAGAACTCCACTGCCTGACCAGTCTTGGTCATCCCAAAGAGATCGTGCTGCATCTTACGTAGAACAGGATGTTCATAATGCAGTGTTTTAAGCCGGGTGAGGACACTGTTACCAGGGAACATAATGTAATTGTTTATAGCCCAAACCATCTCTGTACCTGCTCTACTATAATTTTTCACTTCCAAATTGTTCATGATTGAATTGACAATTGTCTCCTGTTTTTATCCACTTGACTCATCATAATTCCTGTTCTTTCCAGAGCCTTTGCCCATTCATTATATTTGCCAGTATTTTTGTGTGCCCAGACTTTTTCAGAATAATACCAGCCACTCCTCAGTGAGGGAACTCTCTCACCTAGGTAAGTGCATAGCAAAAGTTTCATGCTTTGCTTGCTCATGGTGGGTAATGTACAGTTTATTTGATGAGTCTTGAATTTCTGTCATTCATTCATTTATTTCATTATCAAACTAATTTCAATGTGAGCATAGATCCATTAACTTTGATATTCATTTACATTGTTGATTAAACCATCAGTGATGACCTTCTCATTATTTTTAGCTTTTGTTTACTGTCATGTATTAAGTACTTCATTTATGGATCTATGAGATATTCAGCTCAGCTTACTATTTTATGTCATTTGCATATGATCATCATTATTGATTATTTGCTATTTATTTGATTTGTTGAAATTATTATCTGCTACCTTAATTTACCAGCATTTCCTTACAATGAGTTACCACTTACAGTTTGCTACTGTTTGCTATTATTATTTCCACAGATTTTTTGTACATTTGTTGCATTTTCTCAAGTTCTTTTGCTTCCCCATTTTTTGTACTTGTGCCTGCATGCACTTGCATGTTGGATTGCATATTGGAAACTTTCATCCATAGTGCTATCCACCCCAGACAGGTGCTTCATTGTAAATAGGTGCTTCATTGTAAAATGGTGCTTCATTGTAAATAGGTGCTTCATTGTAAAATGCTTCATTGTAAATAGTTATCACTTCATATAAATTGTCCAGTTATCCACTCTGCTAGGAACTTAGAAGTTCTTATGGCTGAGGCCACGTGGGAGTTACTAACTCCAAAAATCATGTAAATACTGTGCATATCTGTAACGTCATTCATACCTGTTTACCAGGTAATTTAAGGCTCCTGGTGTCTGGTCTGCTTGCCTATATTCAAGAATGTGTTAGAACTATCCCAATGGTTCTTTCTGGAAAGGATTGACAGGTCAGTTATTCACATATTCATGATTCCCTTTATATTCTCCCTTTCAGCACCCTGTCTTACACTCAAGACAGCTGATCACCTGCCTGTCCATGCTTTCCTCTCATTTCACACCTAATCCCCTTCAAGATTCAGCCTCAACAATCCTGCCTCATCTCATTGTCTCTCAAGTTTTCAGAGTACATCATTCAATTGCTTATATTCTTTCATTGTCCTTCATTCTTCTACTTATAATAGAGCCATACTACAGCAATAGAGACAAAGGGCAACGTGGTTGTCCGACCCGCATTAATCATGGTCAATGCCAACGGTTACAACACTCAGACTGTCCGAGAATATGACGTATTTGGGGAAGCGATGTGTTTTTGCAATAGAGGCGGCTAGTTCGAGTGCGCAAAGCTCCGCAGAGAACACATCAAATTAGAAGTGGACTTATTTTCAACCCATTAGGGAAGGGCCACATGATGTCTAATTAATCTAATTGTAAATAATAATTTTGGGTGGACATATTTACAACCCATTAGGGAAGTGCCACACTTACCATTGACAATGAATTGCCTGCTGACTACATATGATAGTTCACAGTGAGGTTCAACCTGCTATGGTGAAGTCAACTTGTCCAAGGTTTAGATTAGATTAGAGGGCTCCCTTTTACCACTATAAGTAAGTCTCAGTAGTTTAATTCTCCAAATTCCCACTAATGTCCAATGGCATTTAAATAAGGCTAAGTCATAATTTGGCTCAAGTGTTTGTTATCATGATTCTCAAATTAGATTTAGGAGTAATAGAGTAAGACTCAATTGAATGATCTCAAACTGCTGAAATAAGCTGAATTGAACATCGACCGGGGTGAATCCCCGCATTTTCAGCATACTTCAAAATGACTAAAAAAGTGTGGGGACAAGAAACATTGTATTTACAGCCTGTATAGCTACTATTATGACCATGAAGCACCATAAGTTTCAGCGTTCTATCATCAACCAAAGAAAAGTTACTTGCAAAAAAACATGTGGGAAGCTATGACTCCTAATTGGGGGGGATTCCTCACCCCCTGTATATATCAATCATTGGAATGCTAATTAAAAATTTGAGAGTACCAATAGAGAGGGCATGCCTATATTAGTGCATTAGAGTGCTTAAATTAAAATGTTACATATAACATTATGTCTTACTTAATTGGATACTCGGAGTTTCTTTTCTATTCACAGCAGGTCACAGCGTGGCTGCCACCAGGCCCAAATCCGTGGGGCACTCTCCACTTGTGCTGTGGCACCAGCATTTGCATATTGTACACACATACGCCAGTCAGCTCCCAGCACGATGTCAAGGTTAAGCAAGGAGTTGTCCCTGTAGTGAGGGTTTCTCACCTTGGTTGCCCCAAGACCACCCCACACCCCAGCAAGGTCAGAGTGCAGAGCATGACAGGAGGCACAAATGCCACAGCACGCCAGACTGCAAAGACCGGCAAAACAATGGCGCAGAAAAAAAAATGGAAATTTGTGCTGCAGGCAACTGATCATACAGCAGTTCTGTTGGTCACAATATAAAACATACATACACATATATATACATATATACAGATACACATATACAGATATATATACATATATTTATTTATATATATATACATATATTTATATATATATACATATATTTATATATATATATATACATATATTTATATATATATATACATATATTTATATACATAACATATATTTATATATATATAGCGTCGTCCGGGGTGACTCCCCGCAGTCGAAAACCCGGGGTGACTCCCCACACCCCCCTTCTGGGCACCAAAACGTCGGAAATCACAATATTTGACTACGGGACTTGAAAGAGCAGGTCTTCGTTAGTAAGTATCAGCTACTCATAGAAATTCGATACGCGCACAGAATTTATGAAAAATCGCCAAAGTGAAGGTGTGTTTTTCAAGCCCCCGAAAATTTTGGTTTGGAAAAATTGATGTTCCACAAACTTTGATGCTGTAGCTAAAGTTTTCATTGGATTAGGGCCAAATTTGGTGGTGATACTCGGAATATGGTGTAGTTCGTTGCGTAAGAAGGATTTTGGGAAAAAATGTAAACTTTTGTAGATATATACAAATATACCAGTGCGGGGAGTCACCC
>SDVV010024235.1:0-12619 GCA_016164225.1 Gammarus roeselii
GTATCCCTCTGAGGTGCCTTATTGCTCTCGCTCTAAAGAGATGGTAGTCGATCTCTCCAATTTAGTTGAAAACTTTAACCTTTACGAGACGATGTTCGGTCTCGGAGCGATATTCGGCTTAGAGCGGTGACCGGCTCTTATTTTGATACAGCAAAAAAAAAGTTTCTATACCCTGGAAACTTGTACACTTTGGAGCTTAGACGCGAAGAACAGTATACGATGGTGTTTTCTTACTCACTGGTCACTCATAGGTTACGATACTGCCTCTGCGCACAGCTCTCGATTGAATTTCATTGTGTCATTTAATTACTGAGCAAAATAAATTCTGAGAATGAAACTCGCAACCAAAAGTAAATTACAGATCTTTCAGTTTAGAAGTTAGTTGAAACATCTAAATTAAACAGTAACGAAAAAATGGGATAGCGTATGATCAAGCATCCAAAATAATTTCTCGCCTAAATTTAAAGCTCATAGCTCATCGGAAATTTGTTCCAGACGATTCACAAAGACTGTTGGAAAAATATAATGCCGTTTACAAATTCAATGTAGGGAAACACAATTCGTTCTCCGTTGTAGACTCTCAATCAACATGTTATACCGCTACTGTACAGTAGCGAAAAAAACGTTATCAAGTGCACCTATCGTAACAAAAATAAACTGTAAATAAATCATAAACGAATCGTCTTTCGCAACTGGACAATATCAAAGAAATTCGGTAACTAATCAAGATCAACAGTGGAGACAAGTGATCAAATTCCGCTATACATTTGAACCAACTACATTTCATTTTTTGAATGCATCCAGAAGCTGTTGAGACTGAAATGAAGCAAATAGATTTGATTTGAGCCTCATTTCCACCGGAGCTTCAATGAGAGTCATAATAGGCTACCCGTAAGGCGCGTGAAGCAAATAGAATCTCCAGGAAGATAACAATTCTGGGGAAATATAGTTTATTTCATTGTTATGGATTCGTAAACTGAGCAACAAATCAACTAAATCTCTCTAGCTGAACGGTAACAAGTATAACAATCTTGTCGAATAAGCAACACACCATTGACAATTAACTATTATTTAAGCTCTATATAAATACAATATCTCTTGATTATTACAAAAAACGGCGACTCTTCAAGGCACCTTCATTCGGCCATGATTGCAGCCGACCACTTGCCTCCCTCCTCAAAGCGTCAAATTAGGTTTCTTGATGCACTGGTCCCAGTCGGGCCACCACCGCTGCTTCACGCGCTCTGTGTAAGCCTTCAAGTTCGAGAAATCCTCTGCAAGAAACGGTAGAAATGAAGAGGCATGTGCAGCAGTGTATCCGTATTACAGATACAGACGCATGGACACATCTCCAAAGAGGAACGGTCGATGGCAAGACGCACACATACCACACCTTAGCTCTTTAGCGCTGAACACACAGAGGGTCAGGAGTGGGGTATGGGTTTGGTGTTGAAAGAGCCCGAAAATTTTTGCAGGTTTACTCTTGCAGAGTCATAATTGCCGGACCCGTCAACATTCTGTTTCACAACGAGACTAAAGGGACGGGAAAGCACATGAAAAGGGGTCGCGTCCGAACTCATCCATTAACAACCTCTCTCCACTCAAGCCTAACCACTGCACGCTCCACACTGATGTATCCTCCCCAAAGCCAACTTCACACCATCTATCAACCAAAATTTTGGTCTACCTCTGGACCCACATCCACTCACTTATGCTTTCATTCCTTTTTCCACCTATTTCCCCGTCATCCATCATCGCCATGCGCCCGAACAATCACCGAACACGTGAATCTACTTTGGTCCCACTTCCTCAGTCATTCTAATTCGAACAACGCCATTATTGATCCAGTCCATTGGCATCATTCCGGCCATTCCCTTCGAACGTCTACTTCATTTCGAAGAAATTCAACCTTCTACTCTCAGCCCCATAGACGGTCGGGACAACTACTCGCTCAACCCCATCTTTGCTTCCATATCCGATGTCCTACAGCTCATTATATTCTTCAATCTACCCAACGGGTTACATTTCTTTATTCTAGGTTCCACTAAGCTTTCATTAGTTCTGTCTTCAGGTACTTGAAGTAATAGTAGTAGCAGCTTCTGTTTTCCACCGAAGACCCAACGCGAAGTTAATGCAGGCAGACTCCCCCGAAGGGCAATTGAAGAGTGGCTGAGTGGGTGCAGCGTAGAATACGAGTAGGTGCAGCGTAGATTACGAGTAGGTGCACCGTAGATTAAGAGTAGATTCAACGCAGATTAAGAGTAGATTCAACGCAGATTCAGAGTAGATTCAACGCAGATTCAGAGTAGATTCAGAGTAGATTCAACGCAGATTCAGAGTAGATTCAACGCAGATTCAGAGTAGTTTCAACGCAGATTCAGAATAGATTCAACGCAGATTCAGAATAGATTCAACGCAGATTCAGAATAGATTCAACGCAGATTCAGAATAGATTCAACGCAGATTCAGAATAGATTCAACGCAGATTCAGAATAGATTCAACGCAGATTCAGAATAGATTCAACGCATATTCAGAGTAAGTTCAACGTAGAGTACGAGTAGGTTTAACGTAGATTCAGAGTAGGTTTAACGTAGATTCCGAGTAGGTTTAACGTAGATTCCGAGTAGGTTTAACGTAGATTCCGAGTAGGTTTAACGTAGATTCCGAGTAGGTTTAACGTAGATTCCGAGCAGGTTTAACGTAGATTCCGAGCAGGTTTAACGTAGATTCCGAGTAGGTTTAACGTAGATTCCGACGAGGCTTACCGTAGTAGTAGTTGCTTCAGTTTTCCACCGGAGTCCCAACGCGAAGTTAATGCAGACTCCCCCGTACGGCAATGAGGTTGACCGTAGATTCAGAGTAGGTTTAACGTAGATACCGAGTAGGTTTACCGTAGATACAGAGTAGGTTTAAGTTTGACGTAGAAGGAGCAGTAGCCGTTTCCTCGCTCCACCGGAGCCCCAACGTGAAGTCGTCGCTCGCCACCCAGAGCCCCTGCGAGCGTCTAACGATACATAATTATATAACCAATACAAAATACATCACCATGAAAAAAAGAGCACAGATAAATAATAGAACCCACAAAATAAGAAAAGGCTAAAATAAAGTGGTAATGATTTATAGAATGAATAATCATCCATCCACCCCAATCAGGTACTTGAAACACAGAACTTCCTCCTTGTGGACAGACTCTGCTCGCATTGTCTTTCCTGAAGTAATTCATTACTTCACTTTTAGAGGCATTAACTCTCAGTTTCCTCCTCTCGTACATTCAACTAAACTCAGACTCTAGCCTACACAACTTCTACGAATCTACCACCAGTGACGTTATCATTCGCAA
Organism: Gammarus roeselii; assembly: GCA_016164225.1. NCBI lineage: Eukaryota > Metazoa > Arthropoda > Malacostraca > Amphipoda > Gammaridae > Gammarus > Gammarus roeselii. Next base: position 3,342 of record SDVV010024235.1, read on the forward strand.
ACAGCAACCGCCTCGACTGTCGACACAATCAGTCGCTCTCAACAGCTTTAAGCCTCGACCCATTACTCGCGTTCACGTCTCTAATCACTTCATCCATGTAGAGATTAAACAGCCAGGGAGACATAACGCAACCTTGTCTAGAACTAATTTTAATGTGGAACCAAGCAGTCGCCTTCCTCCCTACTCCGACACAGGCACTGCTGGTATCATAGGATCTCTGAACCGCGCATCAAGTTTCCGACTACTCCATGCAAGCAAACACCCTCAACAATGCCTCCCTGTCGACCCAATCGTAGGTCTTTTCCAGATCCATGAACACCAAGAACACATTATTTTCTTTGCAAGGTAATTCTCACATACTTGCCTCACTATAGTTTTTTGACCTTCACACCCTTTACCACTATTCAAGTCACTGTTCCTCGCCAATCGCACCATCCGAGCTAATACGCTTGATTAGCACAGTTCTACAACTCACTGACCGCGCTCAACAAACCGAGCCATTTTGAGCTGCTACATACATTTATATCTCCTTTGCTTTTATACAGCGGAACAATGCAATCACTGGCCGCTCAATCGTCACCACGCCCGACACAATCACTGCGTCACTCAATCGCCGCCACTACGCCCGCAACAAAACATATCTTCTTACCACACCAATAGGGATGAGACGAGGTATCGGCATCAGAAAGTATCGCTTTAGCCAGTTAAAGTACCGGTATCGGCAAAAAATTGTGCGATACCTGTAGATTCTTCTTGATTTCTTATTGCTACCATCATAAATAATAATAGCTAACCACACGGCGGCCTTGGCTGAGTGGTTAGCGTATCCGACTGCAGTGCCAGCCTCTGGTGCTGCATGTCGCGAGTTCGAGCCTCGACAAAGACACGGCGGTCTTGGGACAGGAAGATTGGGTGCCTCCCCCTCTGTGTCAGCCTTACTTAGCCACCCTCCTGATAAGGGGGAAATGGCTGTATGTCTATACATACTTACATGCATACATCATAAATGTGTACAATAACAGATAAAAATCCGCATACACTACTAAAATTACATACTTATTATTATGAAAGACCAGATATTTGTCATCTGCTGCATTTTGTGCCGATTGGAGAATCAAGATCACCATGTGCATAACAACCTCATTTGATGCGTTCCACGATCAAGAACTTCGGCTATAAATTCGTGAATTTATCAATCATTATTTGCTTTACTACACCTGAATCTGTCAAAAACATCGTTATCAAGTGTCTGCTATTCTTGGTATCTGAAGTATCGGTATCATTACCGGTCAGAAATTATGTGTCGGTGGGAAAACCAGGTATCGTCGAACCTCTACACGCCAACCATTTGACTACAGTTACTCAACCATTTTTTCGACACTGTAGCAACATCGTCTAAACCGGGGCTGCTCCCATCACCACTACCGCATCCTGCACCAGATTACAACATATCGCAAGCTTGTTTCAGTCCAATTTTCAGGGTAATTTAACAGAGCTTCTTTCTCTTGGGTTAATGGATCCGTTTTAGGTCCAGTCTTCTTCAAATATTTATTAAAGATCTCGATAGAAACGTGTTTTTAAACTTTGGCACGTTTGCAGATCATACTAAGATAGGAGAAATTTTAATCTTCGAGTTAGGTTTACTACTGCGCAAAGTCAAAGTCCTTTACGCAGCGAACGGCTATAGTATGTACGGGTGCCACAGGAGGTACACGCACTCCTAAGGTGCTAAGGTCATGTGGTCCCAGCACTCTTCGGATGGCAGTGGGGAGGAACAACACACCACCGTCCCTGCTACAGAGCCCCAAGGATCCGCAGTAGTCCGTAAGGTACAGGGCTACGCGTTCCAACACCTGCTGAATGGGAAGATGAAAACGGGGATCCCATGCATGAAATCTACACTAGGTGTAGGGAATTTCACGCATGAGAACAGCAAGAATGGAAAAAAGGTATGAAAGATAGAGCGCAACTTGGCTGTTAATCGCCACTCGCAAGAAGAATAGTTAGAACCGGTATGTGAATGTTTCAGTGAGTGTGCCTGTTTGTGCATGCGTGTGTATGTGTGTGTGCGTGTGCAACGACTATTAGGAGAGTTGTTAAGAAGGAGTCTGAGACAAGTTTAGGGAAATTTGAACTAAACATAAGATGCAAATGAGGTAAATAAAAAGTCAAGCAAATCAGGATAGGGGAGAAAAGGAGAGATAGTAAAGGGTGAAGAAGAGGAGTCTGAAGGGATATAGGGGTATTCACCCCTCCGGTTGGGCTGTGACTCCGTGCGCCCCGTGAACCTAACAGATGCCTAGGGGGGTCTGAGGGCACAAACCAGCTGCTAAGAGTATCAATTACCAGACACAAGCCAAAATCAAACTTGAACAATACAGGGACATCCATAACCAGAAATCATACACACTTCGAGACCATACACAACATTCACGCACAAGCATGCCACCTTCAAACAGTACGCACTATTAAAAAATTGCCTCAGTAAAATCTGAAACCAAACGTTACTATCTCAACTCCTGCAACACTCTTGCCTATGGCCATCCAGACATTCTTAAAAAATCCATTGCAGTTGAACCTACCGTCACTAAAAAGAGAAAACGATGTGTCTTGGCTGATAAAACTTATGAAATCATGGATTTAACATGGAAGAGACGTAAACCGGGTGAGACCGTCTTTGGCATATGTACTCGTGTGAATGATAAAATTACGTCCACATCAACAGGTTATAATCTATATATGTTCATAATATGTAAATATTCCTATGTAACCATGTAATAAAATATATTAATTTAATCTTAAACTTGTTTGATTGTCCACAGAAATACGGATTGGAAGACTCGTAAATCGCTCATCTCCAGGGCCTGAGGTGCACAGGCTGGCAATGCCATTTGACCGTTTCGGTGCAGACTGAACTAAAGGTATTGTTAAAATCTATTAAAATATGAATAATTCACCGTATACTGTACTTTTATAACACAAGATTGATTGCTTTGAGACAAACAAGTTTCACCATCCCGCAAAAGAAAATCTAAATGTTGGATTTTGTAGAAATGGATTAAAAAATCGTAATACTTCCATTGGTAAAGATAATCATGTTCACCATGAGCAGCTAATGGAAGGATTGAAACAATTTCTACGTTCAATATCTCAACGTCAGAGAGAACGATAAGAGTCCAGACTAAACAAAAATCCATACAACGAGGAAAAGCGAATGGATTTAATCAAATAATATCGATTTTTTTGCTATAAAATACCACGTACAAACTATGGTCATCACTTATAAAGAGAAATGTCAAAATCTACGCAATATAACGATCGAGCAACATCCTATGACAAAGGTAACTACATCGAATACGAATACCATACATAACATAAGGTTTGAGTAATAAATACCATCGGAAAAAAACCCGCCAACGAAGCCTAATATAACGATATAAAACTATCCTATTCAAAATGAGTCCTAAACCGCCAACCCTGCTAATAATTACCATTCCATAATTTCTTGCATAACTACATCGATTACGAATACCCTACAAAATTCAGGTTTAAGCAATAAAAATCATTTAAACTAGATAAAACAATATTCAAGTTTCGTATTCAAAATGAGTCCTACACTAACAAACATGCTATATGTACCATACCATCATTACTTGCAAATAAACAAATCTAAATAACCCCAATATAATTATACTTTCCGTTTACAATACGTAGTAACAAACCGCTAAAACTCGTAACGAGAGGAGCCCATCTCGAGATAAGATCTCTTGACAGCTTGAGGTCCGTCCTGGCCGCCCCCTCCCATATCCTCCTCCCCTATCTACCTTGGCATTCCCGCAGAACCTTAAGTAATTAAATTGACCACAAGAATAATTGTCTTGACCATTAAAGACGATTACAATGTCCGAGCTAAATAGAGGCCAAGTCGGACACACATTGTATTTAGATACTTCTTAACTATTACATTGTCCCATCCGCGCTTCCGTGAGATTTACACTACATGCAGAGGACGCTGGTAAGAGCGATAGTTATGTGGGTTACCGTGGAATTTCCCGGGTTTGGGTATTGGGATAATTACAGATTCCCGCCATTGATCAGGAAAAAATGAGTTTGAATAGAGAGAGTTGAACACTTTTGGTAAGTGCTCGCGGACGCCATCTGTGAGATTCTTGATCATGTTGATGTGTACCCGGTCTGGCCCAGGTGAAGTTTCACGTGTATGGTCTAAGGCGCAGTGTAGTTCGTGGAGAGAGAAAGGTTTGTTGTAGGCCTCTTCGTTTCTAGAAGTATTGTAAAAATGTTTACTTTCTCGAAAGTATTTCACCCGTTGGAAAGCAGCCGTGGAGTTTGTTGATTGCGATATCTGGCTGAAAGTCTGAGCTAGTTTATTTGCGATTCCCGCGTGGGAAGAATAAGTTCTATCTCCGTCTGAAACTATGTTAATAGGTCGCTCGGGTTTTCCCTGGGTTCACTGATTTTTCCCACACCTGGAAGAGGGGGGCGTTTCGATTAATAATGTTGACTAACTGAGCCCAGCTTTCACGTTTCTTCTCCACTCTAAGTTTTCGGTATATAGCAGATGCCCTTTACTACGCTACTCGGCTCCTGGGGGACCGTGCGCGCCGGTAGTCATGGTATAGCCTTTCACGTTTATCTCTTCGTCATGCACCTCTTAGCACCACCATGGTTTCGTAGAGAAATTTGAAGGGGCATATTTGGGAATGCTTGCCTCGGCTGAAGCTTGAAATTTTTCATATAGTTGGGTGACGAGGTCGTGTTCCGAAATGTTTTCGGGGATGCCATCCATATTGCTCCACGCGATGTGTGCCGAGTATTCCACCCAGCTGGCTTTCCGGTAGTTGAATCGAAGTTCTTGTGGGGCAAAGTTTCTTAGTTGGTTGGTAAGAAGCGATATGATGACTGGGTTATGGTCGCTGTCGTGTGTTGAAGGCAAAACTCCTCAAACGAGGTGGGGTGCCTGAATGGGGGAGCATATGGATAAATCGATGGCAGTTTCACTTTCGGGGGTGATTCGGGTGGGTTGTCCGTCGTTGAGAAGGACCAGGGTGTGAGTGTTTATGGTGTTAGCAATTATCATTCCCCTGTGGTCTGTTCTCACTCATCCCCATGTTTCATGGTTGCTGTTGAAGTCTCCAAGGAGGAGTATTGGCGAGGGCAATTGGTTTAGCAATTCGGTCATTAGTGCTTCCGAGAGGTCATGGCTTCCTGACGAGTAGATGGAAACCACTGTTATTGGCTTCGAGACTCCTATCTTTATAGCAATAGCTTGGAGTTCTGTGCTCAGGGGCAGGGGGAGGTGTGGTGGATCATAAGTGCCACTCCACCGTGAGCAGTCACGTTGGTGTAGCTTTCGCGACGGTGTATGATATATTGGGGGATTCTGAAGGTGGCGGTCTCTTGGAGTTTGATCTTTTGAAGGCCTATCACCAAAGGTTTATGGATTGCGATTAAGGATAGTAATTAGTTTTCCTTGTTTCAGAGTCCCTGGCAGTTCCACTGAAGTATTTTGGTGTTCATTTTGAAGGCAGTTTGCACTCAGAATTTGATGATCTAGAGTGGTCGCGTGATTTGCTGGAGCTTTTGTTGCGTTCTGTTTTAGAGTTTGCCCAGGGGTTCCGGGTCGGGAGTGTTCACGGGAGTGTCCGCCTTCGGTGGAAGGCGGTCTGCTGTGATTGCTGCGGTCGGGACTGCGAGTGCACTAGTGGGAAGAAAAGGGCGTGTGCTTTTTGTGTTTGCCTTGCGAGCGAATGCGCTCTTTTTCTGTGGTAGCCTTTTTGATCTGCGTATGTGGTTGTGTGGAACGAGAGGTATTTGGGCCAGGTAAGATGACTGGTTGTAAAGAGGTCTCGCGTGTGAGTCTGTTGAGATAAGCGCCGTCGGCGAGGCCGTGATCAGTCTCGTTGGTGGAGTGTTCGTGAGCCGGTTTTATTAACGGGGGATAGTGCCTTTCGCAGTGGTTTTCCAAGAAAAGAGCCGCATTTGAGACATGTTTCGGTAGTTCTGGATTTTTGTCCAGGCGGGCCATTATTTGAGAGTTGTTACCGATCTTTTTGCTCAGTGGCGCCTGGGTATCAGAGGCTTCTTCATCTCTTTGCCTTTTCGCTTTAATAGTAGTGAGCTTTGCTGCGTGATCAACTGCGGGGATGCATCCATCTCGTCGTCCTCCAGGGCACCGCATAAATTATTTCTCTGACTGTGCGTCACTGGTGCAGGGGCGGTCGCTGGGCTGAGTGAGGAAGCACTGCAGCCAGGTAGGAGTGTTTGAGTCTTGTTATGATGTTGTCCTGATGATGTGTGGATGTCGTCGGGGGAGTTTGGTTGGATTGTCGACTTGACTGCTTTGGCATAATTGAGTCTGTTTGGGTTATCGTCTTTCCAGATTTGGATGGCTTGTTTCCGTGTAACTCTGCGTTCGTTTTGTGTGATTGTTATTTCTTTTTGGTCCATGTGTACTGGGCAGTCACGGTCAACTGCCTCATGGTAGCATGAGCAGTGGTAGCATTTTGGGTAGCGGGCTGTGCATGTGCAGTCTTTTCTGTCGTACTCGCCAGCGCACTTCTTACAACGTTGGGGTGTATGTGGCTGGCAGTATGCGATGACTTTGCCGTATTCCAGGATTTTTGCACATTGGGGCCATGTTGCAACTGGGTAAGTTTTGATTCTTCCTTGTTCACCCGGGATTCCTATGAATTCCGGTGCGTAGAGTCCTGGGAAGGTAATTTGGTATGCAGTAGAACTTTCGTTACATGATTTTATCCATGTTGCTGGACGGACTTCGGTAACTCCGTAATCCTCAGCTAGACCTTCAGCGAAAGCACCGAGGTCGGTTGTGTGTGTGGAACGGGAGGTGTATATAATTTGTTTGGTATCTTTGAAGGACGGATGTATTTCAACTGTAACTTTGAGTTTGTTTATGAGGGTAATCTTTTGTACAGCATTACTCTGTTCACGTTCTGTGACATACGCCAGAATTTTGTCTCCCTATCGTAGAATTTCTTTCGATTTTCCTCCAAGTTGTTCGGTGAGTGACTTCATCAATATAAATTGATTAGTTGTGAAGGCAACTTTACTTGCACCACTTTCGTTGAACGTTATGAGGAAGTGGGTGGGAAATGCTACCTGTCTCCTCTCCCGGTAGGAGGGTTTTTCTGGGAAAAGCGCATCGAGAATACAGCCTCACGTCGCCCGATCCAGTCTCTTCCTCTGGGCAATTTCTATGTCAGGTGGGGTGTCCGTCTACTTTGCAGCATAAACAGTGCTGTTCTTTGGACTGGCACGACTAGGGATCTTCTCGTTTGTCATGGTCGTCCTGGGAGCAGTGTGAGCATCTTTGCTTACCGTTACTGTACCCTCTCGTGTGTCCGTATTTCTGGCATTTATAACATGGCATCGGACGTCTCTAAAATGGTCTAACCTTGGTTTTGGTGGCGCAGAAGAGAATATCTAGATATTTAGGTGGAGTAGGGCAGTTGAATTTTAATATTAGGGCTGTGGTAGTCTCTCTCTTTGGTGTGATCTTTGGTGCGATTTTTGTTTCGACAACGCAGTTTTCGTATTGAACGAGTTCAGTGATATACTCCTAGATTCCCTCCTTCGTGACATCTTCAACGTAGATCAAACCTGAACTTTAAGAGAAAGTCGGGTGTGACACTATAATGCATGGTTCAACACAGAGTCTGGTTTCGGAGAGAATCGTGAGTTGAAGTTTTGTGTCTACTCTGATGGCAAAGCATTCGTCGCCGCTGGTAGTGACGTTCAGGACTGGGCGGCCAGTGAAAGGGCCCAGAGTGTATGGACAAATATCCGGTCTGTCGTTGGCGTCGAACGTGATCTTCAATTATTCGGGAAAGGTACGACTATTGTTGAACAAGTTGTGTTCATTGAATGGCGTGTATTGCTTCCTCCTTGCAGCCCTCGGAGCTCGGTTAGGGTTTTTGTGGGGTGGAGAGTCGTCGAAGTTGTTCTAGGACGTAGAGGTAGAGGTACTTGCGTAAGTTGCGGGTTCTTTAGTTTGTTGGTTCGTTACGAGTTCGTGGATATGGAGAAAAATGGCCTTGACATGACCCTCGAGCCTCGTTAGACGTTCGTCAATTGTGCTAGGCTCTGCGGCGAAAACTTCGGCTTCCTGGACGTTCTTGGTAAACTCGTTGATGCGGTCGTCTCCCCGGTCATCTTCGGCTGAGGTGGCGCTGGTCATCTTGGAGAGACTGACGTTCTTGGCCATTGGAATCTTGGTCTTCGTCATTCTGGATTATTTATTTATTATTAGCTTTCGTGTTCCACCGGAGTCCCAACGCGAAGTTAATGCAGACTCCCCCGTAGGGCGGTCGAAGAGTTGTGAATTAGGTAACGCGTAGATTAAGAGTCGCGTAGATTAAGAGTCGCAGTCGCAGCAGGTTTAAACGTAGCTGGGGTTGGTCTAAAAGAGTATCTAAGTAACAAAGTAACAATAAATTTGACACAGGCACCAAGCAAATTTGGTGCGGCTACAAAGAAAGTTTAACATGAAAATAAATTCAACAATTTAAAAGGAGTGACTATGGCGCAGGTACAGAGTAGGCCTAGTACATACAAATCGTATTAAACAATGGATATCAAGCGAGTTTATCCTAAAAGATATGAAGAGCAGGTTTATTTCAGTCGCGGTTGGTCTTGAGTAGAGGAGTGGTAGCGGCTCCCTTCGTTCTCCGCCGGAGCTCCAACGTGTAGTCACAGAGGGCTTCTTCTTGTGGCACGACGGTCCGGTGATTTTGCACAGCTTTGTGCACGAAGTCAAAGTAAGAATTTTCAATTGGTGCGCAGGGAGGACAGAGAGTTCGGGATCGGAGATGATTCAGATCTAGCAACTTCTACACTACCTCGTAGAGGCCTGTGTGTTTACCAAAAGCGATCAGTTTTTTCCGGTGTTCCGTTTCCGCGAGCAGGCGTTTTAGGCTGTACGGAGGGCTCAAGAAGGCTCGTCGGGCTGCTGCGAGTGCATCACAATCTACTAGCAAGTGCTTCACGCTTATTGCCATTTGGTGGCAACAGGGGCATGGTGGTGCGTTCAGTCCCATGTCTACGTCTATTAGGTGGTTGTGAGTTATCCACGTGTGTCCCGTGCATAGACGGTTGATGAACACTTGGTCTCTCCTATTAAAACCTGGTGTCCCACTCTCCCACGGATGGTTTAACTGCAAGCATCTTTTGTCCACTTTGTTGCCAAGTGTCGTTCCATAGTGTTGTTATGCGTGAGTTGATGACTGGGAACCAGTCTC
>SDVV010024236.1:0-12619 GCA_016164225.1 Gammarus roeselii
CTATGTATATATTTTATGTACAATTTATGTCACGTATTCAACCCTTTAGTGTTCATATCTGACACCATCTTTGCAATGTGTTAGCGCATTTCGATTTCCCAACCCCATGTTCTCAGGATTTCTTGCCCCATGTGTTGGCGGTTTTCCCAATCCTATATATTCCGTAATTTTACCGACCCCATGTATTTCGTGATCGCCCCACTCCATGTATTTCGTGCCAGGCATTCCTGATTCTTACCTCAAATGAGAAGTTGGCTGTCGATCATTTATTATAATATTATAATTTACAATCTGTATGTGTACATGTATGATGGTATATTGTGAATTCCATTCAGTTCGATGAAGGCGAGCCAGCAGCACTCTAGAGATGAGTTGCGATGTATTCTTTTTCGATTTATCAAACTCATGCACATGTTTTTTAAAAGATTTTCAATAACATATATTGTGAATCATGTTTTGGAACACGATGTAGCTACAAACCGGCCGCCGACAGATGAGCTGTCACGAATTCACTTTATCTCTCGTTTCGCTAGTTCAAATAGCGCATATAAAAACTAAGTTTGATGTATTATACCTAAGTATTGAAAACCCATTGCTAGACGATGGAATTAAAATGATTTAATAATAATAATAATAAAGTACAGTGAGTGTGCATGGTACGAGTACAGTGAGTGTGCATGGTGCGAGTATAGTGAGTGCATGGTACGAGTACAGTGAGTGCATGGTGAGAGTACAGTGAGTGTGCATGCTACGAGTACAGTGAGTGCATAGTACGCGTACAGTAAGTGCATGGTTCAGTGTAGTGAAGCCCACTGCGACCGTTCATCACATAAGGACGTTTGTACTTGATCTCTCAACAGCTCTTGCCAGGATCCAGTGAGCTCTTGATCCTTTTAAAGCATTAATCTAATCGCAATGGATCACATAATCTGTGCACAATTTTCTTCTAACACCAACATACACAATTACCCATATTCTTCATCTATCAAAACTGATAAAGACCATAGGAATATATCATTCTTCACCACTCACTCCGCATCCCTGCCTGAGGAGACAGGGATGAAGGATGAAATATAACCATAGTACCTTTTACCCTTTCTCCCCATCCACCCCCTCCCATCATTAGTCCTTCCCCAACCCAGTATGCTGGAGAGCTGCCTCCTACTCCTGTGCCCTTCATTATGAAGCATTGCCTCATATTGCCAACAGCGACCGTCTTCCTCTCGGCTCACCTCACCTCCTCGACTTGTAACAGCGCATTACCTGCACCAGGCTCCAAGAAATGATAATAAATACAGGCGATTGTATTGACAGAAGCTAAACGGCTCGCTTTTCACTAATTTATTCAAGTTTATTTTATCCGGTGTCTCAACGATATCTAAACTTTCTGTTCTATTGCAACACTCATTTGTGGAGCGGCAGCTATCAAGATGAAGTGGAGATACATGGCCTATTTCCGCCCGGGTCATAAATCATGTAGCAGCAGCTCAGTAATACACCATTACACATCTGCATTGCAACATCAGACGGGGTCACAGCGGGTCACAGCGAGTCACAGTGCAGAGGCAACCCATTCTCTAATATTTGTTCGTTTATTGTTGGTACTCAAAGAAGACTATTGAAGAACTCTAGCAAGCGTGAGTGTCATTTCCTGCCCTTTTGCGATACTCTTATACGAGTACTCCCTTGAGCGCCTTGATAGGACTGATCGAAGGTACGGATAACCTGACACTGGGGAGAGTCAAAATACCCTCGCAATCGTTATTCACCCTCGCGTGCGAGTAGTTCAAACACTTCTACCAGGCGCGCGGGTACTTTTTACACGTTCATTGCGCGTGTGAGTAGTTTTTACACTTTCATCGCGTGCGCGAGAAGCTCTAAAACGTTCACCGAGCGCATGAGTATAGATCTAACACATCCACCAACCGCGCGAGCAGATCTAACACATCCACCAACCGGGCGAGCAGATCTAGCACGTCCACCAACCGGGCGAGCAGATCAAACACATCCACCAACCGGGCGAGCAGATCTAACACATCCACCAACCGGGCGAGCAGATCTAACACATCCACCAACTGGGCGAGCAAATCTAACACATCCACCAACCTGGCGAGCAGATCTAACACATCCACCAACCTGGCGAGCAGATCTAACACATCCACCAACCGGGCGAGCAGATCTAACACATCCACCAACCGGGCGAGCAGATCTAACACATCCACCGAGCTCGCGAGTAGTTATTACACATCACCCACGCGCGCGAGTAGTTACTACACATCACCCACGCGCGCGAGTCGTTATTACACATCGCCCACGCGCGCGAGTAGTTATTACACATCACCCACGCGCGCGAGTAGTTATTACACATCACCCACGCGCGCGAGTAGTTATTACACATCACCCACGCGCGCGAGTAGTTATTACACATCACTTACGCGCGCGAGTAGGTTGAGGAGTGAAACATACGCTTGGTTGAGTTTAAATTGCACGAGCTCCCGCACTTAGTTTGTCCCGAGACGTCGTCAAGCCAGGATGTGGCCGCACTGACGAGCTCCATCAGGCTGCTCTGGCAATCTGTGATGCATTTCATCCCATAGACAGCAATTGTCTCTGCTAATGACAGATATTCGATTCTTTGAAGATACGTGGCTGGTGTATTGCAAACATCAGAATTATTTACCTTTTTTCTAATGTGGACAAACCCATAGCTACTGCTAGCGTCATTTCAGTTGCTTCCTGGTAAAAATTACCGTTTAATTTTTAACATTTGTATTAACAGTTCAAAGTAATAATAGTGGTTTCAAGAATATTCATTAGCATTTTATCTAACACGAAGTGCGAAGGGCAAACATTGTATAGCGCCGACGCTCGGTTCACATTTAGATTCGTTTTCAAATAAGAGATTTTGTATCTTTACTTCAAAAAAAATCTTGTTAATTCAAAATATTGATGCTCTAGATACATGTCTGCCCCGGTGCAACACAAACGACGCATGTAAAGTAGCAATTAGTCGCTAATATGGCACTATTCATCAGCTGTTGGTGCAGCAATAACAGTAGTGGGCTTTGTGTCTCACCACCAGTCTTCTCGACGTGTTCTCTGCAACTGATCGCACTAGTGGGCTTTGTGTCTCACCACCAGTCTTCTCGACGTGTTCTCTGCAACTAATCGCACTAGTGGGCTCTGTGTCTCACCACCAGCCCGCGCCAGTACGTTCAAGCTCATGCTGGCGTCCACTGTCTTTTGGTCTTACTTTGTGAGTTCGAACACGTCCACCGCGCGTGCAAGTGGTTCTTAATTACCCTGTAAAATTTCCTAAACATGACACACTCTACCGGTTTGGATGATTTCCACACCTCTTCACTATCCTTGGCTGCCAAATAAAACAAAAATTTGATACCCGTCACTGTTTAGTACTTTCGAACAATCAATTCAAGAACTAATCGTTGAAGCCTCTTTTCAGAGGTTTTTGGGAGTGGGAGTAGCGTACCCCTCACGGAACCCTACGTCCTACGCGCATCTGTTACCCCACAATCGCGAGCTGATGACGCTATGTTTGACCTTGCAAATCTCATGAGCACAGCAGCTATCATTCGAAAGGTTTTCGAAGCCTAATACCTACAATTCCTTCTCATACTGTTGTGAAGGAATCATGACATGTGATACCTCATTGGAAAGGCATCGTAGAGTATTACAACACAGCAAGGAGCTCTTTTAAGATTTTTAAAATCGAAAATCACGAAAGGCGATTTCTTAATTGAATAAAATCTGTGAAAAAATACAGAAGTCAGAAGCGCTTCTACGGTTTAAAGTTGTCATGACATGAAATTGATTATTAAAATGATTTGTAGTACTGCACGTCAACGCAGAGTACTTGGATTATAGAATTTATATTTTTATACGAAATTTGTGGAAGAAAAAAATATTTTAATCGGGTCCTCTCATTCAATTTTTAAGCTATCTCTTATAAGCTATCTCATCATTAGAAAAGTATTAACAAGAATACGACACAATGAGAAGTTTTTTTTTCAAAATTTATCATGTATGTAGTCATACAAGGTGATTTCAATAAAACACATTTTTTTCAATAGAACTGATTCATCTCCTACCGATTTTAGGCTGTCACAAAATACAACACATCAATCATTTGAAAGCCCTTGGAGAATTAGGACATAAGGAATACATTTTCTGTATTCAAATTTAAATGTATTAAAATGAGATTTGTTACGATGAAATCCTGTTGTTTGCGTTTATTTTTCTACGTATCTCCTCCAGCAGTTTTAAAGCAATCATCGCGTTCAATGGCTCTTGCGGAGTACCATATCGTGATCGAAGTCTTCTTTCCTATGATAATAATAACCGCTGTAGAAGACCATTTTTGTGTTAAATGGCTACAAGTCTCGCCTCTGGTTATGCAACATGACAGCCTTCGTGGAGTACTTTGATGATAGTGCAATTTTTCTCTTTCTAAATTCGGAACCCTACATGTTTTAAAGTCGTTCATTAGAAAAGTACTCATCTTTACATACGTCCTGCAGTTGTGGTAAACTCGTCGAGATGGAATGATGCCATATCATTCATTCTAGAGGGACCAGAAATGAAAGTTTGTCCACAGGGCTCAGATCTCCCCCACCTCTGCGCTACCGTCGCCCTGCTTGTGTGAGCACAACAAAATGTTTGTTCTCCACCAATTATAGATTTGTTCTCAACCAATTATATATAGGTCCTTGACTACCAGATGGTAGTCTGAAATTATTTCTGAGATAGTTATGAAGCCTTCCATTCCAACGGCTCCTTGTCAATGTTGCGTTAGAAATTTAAACCTAAATCTTGATCAGTATAATGAAATGTTGACGACAAATCCTGTACTCTACAAGTGATAGACGATGTTGAGGGCACGATCGGTCCGGAGCTGGGGCGTGAGAAGTCTATAGCTTGTATATCTTTGCAAAGCGACCCGTTTCTGCGACTATGAAGACGAGTGACTCCACCCACCGAGGTGCCGCTTGCAATAGGCATCGGTGGGAATCTCTCTGACTATAATAACTGCTGTGGCAATTTCATCTGATTGGTATAATCAAATAGCAAGATTAGAATTCTTCACTTAGGAGGATTAACAGCGATTTCTCGTTCGTCGGTTCGTATTCTTGTTTCATTAACGATTTCTTTGTTGTGTTTTGAGGTTCTGTTTTTGAATTAATTTATTCAATTTTGTCCTCAATCGAACCAGAATTGAATTGGTTCTGGAAAACTCGGTCCGACGTAATTTTTATGCAATTAACTGCCATTCAGTTCAATTACATCATGCACTGATAAATATGACTAGCGCTGTAAAGGTTTAGTGATCGAATATTTCCCAACGCCCATCGTTTTGCGTTGCGGTTTTGAAATAAAAATAGTTACGGGTAAAGAAATTAAAAGTAAGTCATTAGCATTGATGGGTATAGATGGGCTCAGTAAATCATTGTTTGTCGTGGGTAAAACAGAATGCATTTTTCCTGATGACTCCCACGGTCGCTCTCTTCAAGGTTACAGAACTTCGAAACCCTGAAAAAACGCACCTTAAAATACAATTGTAGCTAATGAGAAAACTGTCGACAAATTTGCAATGCGATCTAAAGCGGGTGCTAGACGCCTGTCCACATGTCTACGCGCATCTGAGTTATAAAGTGGGTGCTAGACGCTTGTCCTCATGTATCGCGCATCTGAGTTACAAAGCGGGTGTTAGACGCCTGTCCACATGTCTACGCGCATCTGAGTTATAAAGCGGGTGCTAGACGCCTGTCCACATGTCTACGCGCATCTGAGTTATAAAGCGGGTGCTAGACGTCTTTCCACGTGTCTACGCGCATTTGAGTTATATAGCGGGTGCTAGACGCCTGTCCACGTGTCTACGCGCATCTGAGTTGTAAAGCGGGTGCTAGACGCCTGTCCACATATCTACGTGCATTTGAGTTGAGCGGGTGCAAGACGCCTGTCCACATGTCTACGCGCATCTGAGTTATAAAGTGAGTGCTAGACGCCTGTCCACATGTCTACGCGCATCTGAGCTATAAAGCGTGTTCCAGTCGTCTGTCCACAGGTCTGCGCGCATCTGAGTTATAAAGCGGGTGCTAGACGCCTGTCCACATGTCTACGCGCATCTGAGTTATAAAGTGGGGGCTAGACGCTTGTCCTCATGTATTGCGCATCTGAGTTACAAAGCGGGTGTTAGATGCCTGTCCACATGTCTACGCGCATCTGAGTTAAAAAGCGGGTGCTAGACGTCTGTCCACATGTCTACGCGCATCTGAGTTATAAAGCGGGTGCTAGACGCCTGTCCACATGTCTACGCGCGTCTGACTTAACAATAAGCGTGACAGTTGTTTCACTTTCTACTAACAAATTGTTTGGACCTCAAAGATCGTTGGCAGGGATACACCATGAGTGGCTTTCAATAATAATTTCCTATAGTAGCCTGGGTTGGGACACACATAATTATTTTCCCAGATAATGGATGGGGATGGCGTGACAAGGGCAGTTTAATAATGATTTCTCATTTGATGGGCTGGATACAATGATCAATGTTACTTCAGGTTAGTGGGTGGGGATGTCATAGTGGAGGGCGTTTTATAATCATTCACCCAGTTGCCACACACCCTGTCAGCTCCCCTGTCAATGCCAAGAGTGGCTGCATGCATGGGCAGCAAATCACTTGGCACGAGGGGGAGGGATGGACTAAAGGCCACAGATCAATCTGCTGATATGATGTCTTACATCAAAGAAGTTTATGCGCTTCCTGACATCATCGATTGATCTGGCTATCCTTCTCAAGATGCGCTCCGTGGGTAAATTTAAATGGATTTCTTATCTGCCATGACCAGAGAGTCTCGGCTTCTGATGATATTCATATGCTTCAAATAGAAATGCAATGGATCTATTGAATTAGCGTGCTCAGTTTATAGCGACACATACTTGGTCGATCGTAATTCATATTGCATTACCTCATTTTGTTTTTTTTCCTTAAAACTGCTTTGACACCATACTATACACTTAAGACACGTTTTAATACATTCCTGATATACAAGTTTTGGCTTGTTGAACTCATAAGATATCTTTACGGTGTGACTCACTTCTATCATGGCGTCCCGTCGATGCTGTTCATGGCACTAGTGTCTATGAACTATCTAAAGCTTCGTCTCTACCTACGATGGGGATGTTAGTATACTGACACATTAGTAAATTATTTCTATACAGTGCTAGTCGTCATCGTCACGTTGGAAACGCTTCGAAGCGTAATACTTGATGCATTTTTTTTTTCTAGAATCACATCCTGGGGGCACACCGAAACGACTAAACCTACTCTCACGATGGTTGGATTCACACATAAATGAAAGTGGCATTTCAACCCCAGTCGGGCCCCTTGGTTCGAAGGTTTCTTTGAGAGGATGTGAAGATGGTTAAACTGTGCCTTCAGTAAACGTTACACAGAGCTATGGTGACAGAAGATGAACTACATACAGTACTTTGAGGGTCTGAAGCAGACAACGACCGTCCGCTAACATCTATCTCAGACTGGGTTGATGACTATCAACCATTGACGCCATCCCAGCTGATGTTTGGAAATCGTCTGGACAGCAAACCTGTCGCAACGCCAGATCCGGAGGAAGAACTCGATCTCTATATGTTTTCACAACGGAGCTCCTATCACGACGTCACCGTTTTCAAACGAGGTTTAGAAAGGAGTACTTGACCGCTCTTTGGCACGGTGCCGTAGACGTCAGAGAAATCATCGCACCCGTACTGGGAGACATAGTCTAGATCCACGATGAGGGTCCCAGGCTGCTATGAAGCCTGGGCCGGGTCACCGGGCACCACAAGGACAAAGATGGTCGCGTAAGAAGCGTGAAATTAGAAACACGCGGTGGGACAGTCAGTCGACCGGTAGTATTGCTTTACCCATTATAAGTACAAGCGACAGAATTCTCGGAGGCGTCTCCCGAGTTGCCGGAACCAAACCAGGCACCCCTGCCCAATGCGGATGACGGGCAAAATAACAAATGTTGCCGAGTCCCCCAGACAAGGGAGACAGCTCAAACACGAGAGCTGTACATGAGCTAAACGCTGCCAGACCCAGAAGAGCAGCGGCTCTAGTAGCAAGAAAGGAAATCGTCCCTCAGCTACAACAGGGGACAATACACTCTTCTTCTGGGTGGACGTCGTATCAAGGGGAAGGAAAACTGTAATTATGTAACTTATTTTGTGGCATCTCGTCAAGCAGGGTAGCGTAACCGGTTGCAGTGGAGAGAAGCCTGTCTTGTGACCCCCCCCTTCCCTCCCCTTCTTCTCTGTTGCCGGGTCCCGCTTAAAGGGTCCCCGTTTATTTTTTGAAAATAAATTATTCTAAGGCTGACATGGTGTTGAAGTAAATATAATGGCATGGTAATGTTTCAATTATGGTAAATAAGCCTACAAGATAGTGTAAATAGTTTGTGGTATGTATCTTCTCCATGTTGAATATCTTTGGAGTGTGAATACGTACGTATTCATGACGCTGGGCCCTGGGGTGCTGGAGAGCGGGCACCCGCTCGGGTACCAGCCTCAGGCCGGTCAGTGAGTACCCAACCATCATCAAGAGTTATTGTTGGTATATTCTCTATAACATCTATGAGCACGGTTACTGTACCTCAACAGTGATAAAACAGAGGAATTGGTAGTCGACCCTAAAACAGCACAATACCCACGAAAGCTTGAATCACAACTTTTGTTGTGTTGGATGGCCTAGTGCGTAGAGTGCTGGACTCGTATTCCCGCGTCGCAGGATCGTATCTTGGCGAGGACTGAAGTTTTTTCAATGAAGATTTCATTGTCCACAATCATCAAGAGAGTATTTTCAGTAATTTCGGTGTGCCCCCAGGATGTGACTATAGAGAAGATGGCTTACTACAAACTATTTATATTATCTCGTAGGCTCATTTACCATAATTAAAACATTACCATACCATTATACTTACTTCAACACTATGTTAGCCTTAGAATGATTTATTCGCAAAAAATGAAGGTGATCAGCTTTTACGTTACACCTCAAAATACGGGTGGGCAACCAGGCAATGAAAGGAAGCGGGACCCGGCAACAGAGAAGAAGGAGAGGGAACAACCGGGGTCACATGACAGGCCTCTCTCCGCCGACTCAAACACTGCACCCGCCTACGCTTCCCTGCTTGACTAGATGCCACAAAATAAGATACACAATTGCAGTTTTCCTTCCCTGTGAGGAATTTAGGATCTTATCTCCTACACCCCATGCATAGTATTCTGTCCCAGCAGTTGTGAAGGGCTTAGTAACTAGCAGCACCGGCATTGATAACTACAAAATGCAAAACTTTCTTCGTTTGAAAAATTCTCCATTTTAACTAATTTTCTTTAATTGCATAATGAATTAATTTAAACAGAAAGCTTACAGGGAGACCATAGCTAACGCATCGACGTCAACATCAGCACTGCTGCAGCTAATTAGTTCTCTGTGTCGGCCTCAGAGCCGCCCCCACACAGCCCTCCTACGTCATTACCTTCCGCCGAGGCTGCTAACCACGACAAGGCTGAATGAACATCCCTTGCATCCTTTCAATAGGCGAACAGCGGTTAGTGGGCCGTCCGTCTCAAAAGTTATGTATTCTTTAACTAGCGCAATAGATGTACGAGCTGTGCATACGGCCTGCTCCACGAGCGCAATAGATGTACGAGCTGTACATGCGACCTGATCCACTATCGCAATAGATGTACGAGCTGTACATGCGACCTGCTCTACAGGGTGGACCGATCAGACAGTAACAACCATTTATAGGAGGTCTACCGTCCGATACGCCGTTCTTATGGGAGTTTTACTGTCCGATACGCCGTCCTTATAGGAGGTCTACCGTCCGATACGCCGTCCTTATAGGAGGTCTACCGTCCGATATGCCATCCAAATAGGTCTACCGTCAGATACGCTGTCCTTATAGGAGGTCTACCTTTCCGATACGCCGTCCTTATACGAGGTTCACCGCCCGATACCCCGTCCTTAATATTGCTCTGCGGACGACTCGCTTCTCGAGGTTAGTGACCTGCTCTTAGCCCATCACCCAAGCTTAGGGCAGCGACTGTACCTTTATTTCTGCACAGCAATATCGTTTCATAGGGCCTTGGCAGTGCTCAACGTAGTCCCACGCCAACGCGGCGACAGAAGTCATGGTGTGTCAGGCACAAAGCAAACGCGATTGAGTGAACTCACGTCTAAATACATAGTTGGATCAGCTTAGTCCCAAGATGAAGCATTGCATAAAAAGATTAGGTACATTATAGTGTTATTAACTTATGATTTATTTTTGTTTTGGGTTAACTTATCGCCAATAAAATTGTATAGCAAGTTAGAGTAAACGTGATTTTTTTGTAGCAATTTAAGTATTTGTAAGAAGTTTAACTTCTAAGTTCAAATCCATCAACCCATGTCACTGTAACTTAGAAAAAGGGTAAATACTTCTTCAACAGTAATTATAGTTGCGTTCAAATTCATCAACCCATGTCACTGTAACTTAGAAAAAGGGTAAATACTTCTTCAACAGTAATTATAGTTGCGTTCAAATCCATCAACCCATGTCACTGTAACTTAGAAAAAGGGTAAATACTTCTTCAACAGTAATTATAGTTGCGTTCAAATCCATCAACCCATGTCACTGTAACTTAGAAAAAGGGTAAATACTTCTTCAACAGTAATTATAGTTGCGTTCAAATCCATCAACCCATGTCACTGTAACTTAGAAAAAGGGTAAATACTTCTTCAACAGTAATTATAGTTGCGTTCAAATCCATCAACCCATGTCACTGTAACTTAGAAAAAGGGTAAATACTTCTTCAACAGTAATTATAGTTGCGTTCAAATCCATCAACCCATGTCACTGTAACTTAGAAAAAGGGTAAATACTTCTTCAACAGTAATTATAGTTGCGTTCAAATCCATCAACCCATGTCACTGTAACTTAGAAAAAGGGTAAATACTTCTTCAACAGTAATTATAGTTGCGTTCAAATCCATCAACCCATGTCACTGTAACTTAGAAAAAGGGTAAATACTTCTTCAACAGTAATTATAGTTGCGATAATCTTTTGTGTGCTGGCCTAATTGGGTCGTCGTCATAATGGAAGAGATGCTTGTTATGTGAACACAAGATCTTCACGCTAAAGTGGTTAAGATGTCGGTAAAGGAAGTGACACTGAATATTTAGCAATGTGTCAGTAACGATATTCATTGAAGAAAGCGTCCGTGATTGAGGCGACGCTAAGCCTCAATGACGAATGTGATCAAGGCTTATCAGCAGCAGGGCATCTGACAGTCGTGTTCAGTTGGCTGTTCAACAGCTACATTGCCTTGTATCAACGTAAATACCGTGTGAATGTGTTGCAGAAGTGCTACACTCCCTCTTTTCGAGAAGCTCACGCCTCTTACCCTGAAAGCTCTACCTTTAATACGTCTACCACTCTGTCCTCACAGCTAATTCCTTGAAGAAAGTATTGCTCCCACTGGGGGAGAACAGACGCGGTCAACGCTCGATCTGAACACACTTTCAGAGTGTTCTGTTCAAATCTTCTACCGGGGAAATCGGACAAAGAAATGGGCAGATGTCTTCAGTTACTGTAGTGCCTGCAATGGCTTCTGGCGGCCTGCGCTGCCGAGGGCCGCGTCCCCTGCGTCGTAAACATGCGAGGTAACTCATTGGCGTCACGACGGTGATGGGTGATGGTGATCCGGGGAGTGAGAGAGGGAGCAGGTGTAGCGGCGGACGAAGAACTGCAGTTAAGTGCATCAAGTGCAGTGAAGAGAAACACGGAAAAGGGCGACATATGGTGCATTAAAACAAGACTGGGAAAGGACGTCGTTCACTCTCGCTACGATGAAGAATGTGTTCCGGAACATGTGTTAGTTAAAGTGTATTATAGCTTTGTATATCCATATTTAATTTATTGTAATGCAATATGAGACGCGCTTCTTATTTTCATAAAAACCAATTAACACTAATTAAAAACAAAGTAATCAGATTGATTACTGTCAGTTGCCTCGCACATACGGGTCCCTATTTCACAGAACCAGTATTTTGCTGGTGTCAGATGTACACCTACATCTCTTAGCAATAGAAGCATATAAACAAAAGAATTATTCAAATTTTAAAAGAGTGCAGCATGATTATGACACCAGAAATCGCTATAACCCTGTACCTAGCTTTCAGAGATTAACCACTACACAGCGATCCTTGTCATTTTCTGTGCCCAGTGTTTGGAACAGTCTGTCATTGGATGTAAAGCAGAGTCCCACATTTCAAGTTGCAACGCTTCAACATAACTCATTGAAAATTCACCCAAGAGATGTCCATCACACTCATTGCGTTATTTTTGACCTTTTTTGCAGGAAAAGTGGGTTCATAAATATTTCAGATCCCCGAATACTCGTGGTGAGTCCGTTGCTTATGAGCAGGGCCAAGTTGTATTGAAAGATTAGGTGATAATTCTGCTGTTTATGCAGACTTTAAGTGTGAACATATTTCAACGATTGCATACGCGTCATGATACGTCAGTCGATATTGTATCATGTCGTGTATGCATTATGAATA
>SDVV010024237.1:0-12619 GCA_016164225.1 Gammarus roeselii
ATTAGCTATATATCATTTATAATATTTAGATTTGTACATTTCAATTTACAAATAGCTATGTAGCTAATAATGGAAGTAATAATTACTTACTAGCTAGTCTCCAAAATAGGTGATGAAGATGAGAGCAAAATATACAAATCAGTGACTGGGCACCAAGATCTGTAAGAGAAATTTCATTCAGTTATAAAATGTAAAAAAATTAATGCTTGTCATGGGCAAAAAATCTCATGTTCTGATGATTTTTTTGTTTTGCTCTATGATATTATTTCTTGCACATAGAGCAAGTTACAGTGATAACTAATGATTAGATACAACGTAATGATTATATACTTAATTTTTAATATGGGTAATTTCATATAATCTTCAATGCTGAAATGCTGTTGACATTTACTTGGTTTCTTTTCAAGGAACCCAGTGGTGTCTCAATCTCTTATCAGCGAACGTATGGATGGGCGCCGCTATCTGTCCTTACCCACTATACCACTTCATGTAAGGGGAGGAGAGGTAGAGGGTGACTGGGTCACCATTGCAGTGCTTGTAGCCAAAGGACAGCCAAGAACTTCACAGAAGGTAAGCTGATTCAATTAGTAACTTCTGCACTGATTCTGACTTCTAAAGCAGAATTTCAATTTCTTCATGATACCTACTTGTAGATTGTTTTCTGTTATTTAACAGTGGGTAACTGCATATCTACCACCTGACCCACAGTTGAGGGACACTCACCACTTCTGCTGTGGCATCAGCATTTGCATGCTGCTGCCTCAGTTGCCAGTTGGATCCCAGCTCAGCATTGTGTTTGAGTTCAGAACACAGCTGAGGTTTTTACTTGTCCTATCGACTTTTGAACCTGATGTTTTCTGTGACCCACAATTTATTGAATAAATATAACATAGAAAGATGTGGAATTTCATCAGCTTTTTGAATCTTTAAACAGAAATGTTAGAATGGTATATGTGCATGGAAAATTTAGAATTTAAACACTGTAATTCATATCTATTTCTGAGAAGTCTGTTCTCTTTGAATAAATCCTTAGATATACAAGAGAGCCAAATATGTTACCTAGTTAAAATATGTGAACATGCCACTATTGTAAATTTTTATAATCTGGGTTTTCAAGTGTTCACAATTATGCTAAGTTGAAAACATTCATACCATTAGAAAACTGATGTTAGCTATATGCTTCATTTGCCCAACAGAAACTAAAAAATATTTTTACACTACCTATCTGACTCATGAATAATAAATCTTGATGGTTGCAATGTTCCATGCATACAATTTTTTTAGGGCTCTTCCTATGAAATGTAAATTTTGTCCAGGCTGTTCCCTACCAAAATCAAATTTTATTTATATTGACAAATATTTTTGTAGCAGTTGTCATACATGCAACATATTTTGTCATGCACATCACATAATCTCCTGTTATGTGCAGGTCATAATCTATACCAATTTGGAAAACTAAAGGTTAGGCATTTGAAGCATAAATTTGTATATTTTTTTTCCTTTACACATTTATCCCTATTATTTAGCTAGGTTTCACATTTTTCACTGCACCTAACATTCTGTAAAATTGACTAACAATATTTTTGCACATGCTTTTTTGTTATCCCATGGACCTGGTGCTCCCCTGCTTCTCAACCCTCATTGTTCCTAGTCTATGGCTCAGTCGTCATATAGGGGCCATTAGAATATAATTATCTTGGTGTAATGACTCCATCTGGCGGGCTATAACATGAACCTGATCCAAAAAAATGGTAATGTTTGTACTTACCTCAAAATAATGGATGTTTATCTGACCAATGCATATCTTTCTGTCCCTGCTTTTATCTTAAGTTTGCATCTACTCATCATATCCATGTCTGCCAGGTGGAAACAATCTGTTATATTGCAGAACATCTTCACCTTGTAGGTACCTTACTGTAACCAAGATACAATGCATTATTTTTATGTTCATGAAATAAATCCTAGAGTCATTCTTTCACAGGTCCTATAGAATAAGGCCTATAACCTGTCATTCTGTGTCCAAAGTTTGTATTGTTGATACTACTGGGATGTTTTTTTCCTTGCAGAAATCAGTTCTTGGTCTCTAATGAGTAGATGAAACTTAACTGGTTCTTAACAAATATATTGTGTGGGTCAGTAACTATACAGAGAAGAACTATTGTTAAATTATTTCATCTGTACTAAAACCTACCTACAAACCATAAAGTGTCTCTTTCAGGGATGTAGTATCTAGCTATGTGGCAAATTCTTTTTCTTCTTACTGCCTTTAAGTAAACAAGAAAGGAAAAATTCTTGTCCTCAATGCTTGTCAGAATTTCAGTGGCATGAATGAAAGAAATACGAGCTAGAATTTCACTGCTGCTAATGGTTAATTCTTGTTGGTGAATATATTGCTTATCTACTGTCAATAAGAGTTCTGTTTTCATATGATATTGCTCTGCTCTACTGTCAATAGGAGTTCTGTTATCATGGTTTCTTTGATTATTACTCACATAAGACGCATCTTGAACTACTGCTCATGTGTGTGGAATGTGGGATATTGGGAGGATCTGAAATTGTTGGTCTGTGCAGAAGAGGTGGACCAGGGAGATTGTTGGGCTGTGTGGAGTGGACTGAGCGGCTCAATGCAATGCAGTTGTTTTCTGTGAGGAGGGGGTTGTTGCGTTCAGATCTTGTGAAATTTTGGAAGGTTTTTCATTGTTCTGTTGATTCAGGTTTGTCTGCTCTGTTTGAGAGAGCTGTGGATGTTGGCACATGTGGGCATTCTTTCAAGCTGGTGGCTCCTCGCTGTCAGATGGGCTATAAACACAGAATATTTTATTCTTGCTGTGTGCAGATTTAAACCTGGCTGCCCGCTGATGTGGTGCGGTGCAATTCACTATGCGGCTTCAAGAGGGCCCTTGGGGAGGGATGAGGGTGGTGTTGAATGAGTTTTGCTAGACCCAATTTGATGTGATATTGTGGCTTTGTTTGTGTTGCTGACAGTTGTGTGCAGTTGTTGACTGTTTTCATTGTTTTGTTTATTTTTGGACCTATTGAGCGCATTCTGACCAGCGTCCTGCTGGAGTGCTTGTACAGTGCTGTTCTTTTTGATTGCTGGCGTGCTGAGGTGTACTGCCTCCCATGCCTGGGTGCTCTGTTGGCAGGGCTGTGGGGGGCTGCAAAGGTGAGATACATTTGACAAAAATATAATGATTAATTTTGGTTATGGTTTAATTGCTTGCAGACACTTCAACTGTAACAGCACCAAGCCAAAACTTCTTATCTAATCAGTGTCTATGGCAGGTGTACAGTAGTGAAAGAACATCATTCAACTATCAAAAATTCAAATGTTTCTCAAATAATGATCTTCCACAGTATATTACAAATATAAAATTGTACATATATACACATTTCAGTAAGAATTTTTGTTCAGATGTAATACCATACAATGGCCAATAGGTTGAATCACCTCTTGAGTCTTATTTGTTTCTTAAAATCAATTGACTTCTTGAGAAAATAATTTTTTTTTGTAATTATGTTGCATCATTTTTGAGATTTTATCTTTTTTTTTTTTTTTTTTTTAACACCTGCTAGCTTGTCTCTATTGCCTTTAAAATTGCTAGAAGATTCATTTGAATAGTTGCTGCAGCAAACAAGAAATTTATGCTAAAGTTACTATAGTTACTATGAGAAATGCACTTGTGATCTACCAATTGTGAATGTTGCTTCCAGCAATTGGCTGCACCAAATGACTTACCTGCTAATATCTTGTCAATCCTTCCTTGCAGGGCAGCCAGTACAGTATAATATCTTGTCCATCCTTCCTTGCAGGGCAGCCAGTACGGTGTAATATCTTGTCCATCCTTCCTTGCAGGGCAGCCAGTACAGTATAATATCTTGTCCATCCCTCCTTCTTGGGCAGCCCATACAGTATAATATCTTGTCCATCCCTCCTTGCAGTGCAGCCAGTACAGTATAATATCTTGTCCATCCTTCCTTGCAGGGCAGCCAGTACAGTATAATATCTTGTCCATCCTTTCTTGCAGGCAGCCTGTACAGTATAATATCTTGTCCATCCCTCCTTGCAGGGCAGCCAGTACAGTATAAAATCTTGTCCATCCTTCCTTGCAGGGCAGCCAGTACAGTATAATATCTAGTCCATCCCTCCTTCTTGGGCAGCCCATACAGTATAATATCTTGTCCATATCTCCTTGCAAGGCAGCCAGTACAGTATAATATCTTGTCCATCCCTCCTTCCAGAGCAGCCAGTACAGTATAATATCTTGTCCATCCTTCCTTGCAGGGCATCCAGTACAGTATAATATCTTGTCCATCCCTCCTTGCAGGGCAGCCAGTACAGTATAATATCTTTTCCATCTCTCCTTGCAGAGCAACCAGTACAGTATAATATCTTATCTATCCTCCCTTTCAGGGCAGCCAGTACAGTATCTGGCAGCTGAGTGATCTGCGTGATTGCACAAAGTCTGTTGGTTTTTTTCTGTTTGCTGCTGCACACACTGCTCTTTGGAAGACAACTGTTGGCACTGTGATGGGGATTCTCAATGCTCAGATAATGAAGGTATGGTACAAATTTTTCAGCCATATTATGGTTATTTTTAGATAACATGTCCTGACACGGATGATTTCATCAATACATATCTGGTAGCTCTGTCAAACATTTTACTTCACTTCTGCTGTTTTCATAGTTCTGTCAAAAGAATGCCCTTATTTGTCATCATTGCCATTTCCATTAGGCAGAGTATAATTAGTTGCTTGAAGATATCTCCATCAGCAAAATATATCAACTTGGTAGAACAGCCAGTGGAACAACATGGTCCAAGTCACACACAGCCAGCCCGTCCACACTTTTTCCCTCTCCTCTGCACAGACCCCAGCAATCTCAAAACAACAAAGTGCTTAAAGTGTTGAATGTTATAAGTTGTTTTGGTTGATCTCCAAAACAACGCTCAACATTCAACACTTGAAGCACGTTGTTGTTTTGAGATTGCTTGAGTCAGTGCAGAGGAGATAAAAAAGTGTGGATTATCTGGCTGTGTGTGACTTGCACAGTGTTGTTCCACTGACCGTCCACACTTAAGCTGACACCTACCCTGGCCCCTTAAATAGCCGTAGAAGACTTACCTTGCGGCTCTTGCCTTTTTTGACTTGAGAGGCGTTCTGACCCGCTGCAGGTTGGACGATTGGGTTAGATTGTGAAGATGAACCTGCAGATAATGCAACCATAAGTAGGCTGTTAAATGTATACTTGAACATCCCCATACCTCCCAGCATGCCCCATCCGACCTCCAGTCCAGGCTCACAAACAATAACACAGCACGGTAACAAAAGGTACCCAGCAGCTGCCCAGGAGGAAACCTACATTAGTCAGGCGGATCAACTCCATCAAGATGTCCTGCCTGTGGTGGCGGTATCTGGGTCTTTGGCCCCGGCGAAAGTCCCTCAACCCACCCTGTTTTGTATCCTTGCCGTTGGGGATTGAACCTTGTGTGCCATTTCTGCAATGTTGACGTGGACACAGCCTGTGAGCTACTTTGGCCTCAGGCCCACTGACACTTTCAAGACACCAGAGCCACGACATATACACGCATTGTTTTTCATAGATTAGTGAATAATCCCCATCATTTCTCTCCTACAAAACATCCCTGTTCCTCATGAGGTTATCCCTGCACGTGTCTGGCTGGAGCGTTACAGTGTGGCTGAGGGACAACACGCTGCAAGTTTTAATGTTCTGCTGCCCATAAAGTTATACCTCCCAGGTGACCTTTTGCCAACTGCCACTCAACCCATAAAGTTAATACAGTTAGCAACAAAAACACTACCCCACCACTAAGCTGTTCACCCTTTTCTCATCTTCCATCCCCCTCGTGTCTTGACACGCGGGTTTCGGTGGGTATCAAGGATTTTGAGTAGAGCGCTTTGCGGTTTCCACTACCGCCTAAGCAACAACACCAACAACAACAACAACAACCCAGGACTGGCACCTGCTAGCTGCAAAACTTTATTTAGCAATGAAAACAGTCGGTATTACTTTAACAAGGATTGAAACTGAGTTATTCTCAAATCAACACTATGGATTGATGGCTTTCTGTTCATGTGTTGATTTGAGTTGTTTTGAGTATCATTGATAAGTGCTATCATTGTTAAGTGGACTAAAGTGAGTGGCTCAAAGCAATGCAGTTGTTTTCTGTTGGGGGTAGGTTGTTGCGTTCTGATCTTGTGAAGTGTTGGAAGATTTTTCATTGTTCTGTTGATTCAGGTTTGTCTGCTCTGCTTGAGAGAGCTCCGGATGTTGGCACACGCGGGCATTCTTTCAAGCTGGTGGTTCCTTGCTGTCAGACGGACGCGCAGATTCTTTTATTCTTGCTGTGTGCAGACTTGGAACCGGCTGCCCGCTGATGTGGTTCAGTGTGATTCACTTCGCGGCTTCAAGAGGCCCCTGGCGAAGGAATTGGGGTCAGTTTTGTATGAGTTTTGCTAGACTCAATTTGATGTGATATTGTGTGTTTGTTTGTGTTGCTGACAGTTATGTGCAGTTGTTGACTGTCTTCATTATTTTATTTTCTTTGGACCTATTGAGCACTTTCCGACCAGCGTCCTGCTGCAGTGCTTGTACCGTGCTGTTCTTTTTTTATTGCTGGCGCGCTGAGGTGTACTGCCTCCCATGCCTGCGTGCTCTGTTGGCGGGGCTGTGGGGGGCTGCAAAGGTGAGATACAATGCAGGCACTGCGCCACTCAATCGGTACCACGCCTGCCACAAAACAGATGTTCAGTATCCTCACCAACCATTCGACAATCGTTATTCTACCCTTTTTCAGGCACTCAGTCGCAACGCCATCCAAACCAGACGCTTTCCCTGCTTTCATCACCTCCACCGCCTCCTGCACCTCTCCTAGTAATGTCTGCAGCAAGTCTCTCCCAAAACTGTCATCCGCGCACCACCATCCACATCAGCAATGTCAGCCTCTCTTGTCATCCTCAACGTTCAACAATTCATCAAAATACTTGTCCTAATATCCTTACACCACCACTTTCGGTCAACAACTGGCCTTTTCATCTTGCACTGCCTCCTCCTTTCCGGTCTCTCCCTTTCTCGCCCTCTTAACCTCTTACTAGAACATATTTTTGTTTTCAAAATTCTGGCACTGCTGTCTGCCCCACCTGGCATCAGCGTCCTTTTTGGTTCTCCTCATCACTCGCTTTACGTACTTCCTCTTCTCCTTACAGTTGTCATAAGCCACCACCAGCTTCGCCTGCAACCACTCCTCAGAAGGCCTTCTCTTCTGCGCCACCGCCAGATTGATCTCGTTCCACCACTGGCAGCCCTTCCATCTGCACATGCCACACGTTGCACACCACACACATTTCTCGAACATCTCAACAAGGCATCTCTGAACTCTCCCACTCCCATTCTTCCTCCACGTCATGCAGGTCCTGCCCTCTCACGTTAAATTCCTCCCTCAACACCCGCTGGAACTTCTCTGCTCTGCTTTTCTCATTTAGCTCCCTCACTTTCACAACCTCTCTTCCTCCACCCATTCATTTGTTCCCCTTCCACCTAAGCTCCACTCTCAATCTTCCCTCCACTAGCAGATGGTCAGACACTCCTCCACCCTCTCCTCTCAACATCCTTACATCCAACTGCCTCCGCACCACTCTCCTTGAAATCAGCACAAAATCCATCAGTGCTCTCTCCACCACTTCACCATTGGCTATCCTTACCCATGAGTACTTGTGGATGTCTTGCTGCTTGAACAAGCTGTTTCCGACTACCAGCTTCTGCTCCATGCATAAACCTATGAGATTTTCTCCACAGTCATTCCTACCAGGAACGCCATACCTCCCTATCACATTATCCACTACTGCATCCCCCACTCTCGCATTAAGGTCGCCCAGTGCAACCACACACAGAATTGACTTCCAAAACTCTCAATACTCTCGCTCAGGTCAGTCCAAAATTGCTCACTCCTCTTGCTACCAGGTCTGTACGCACTCACAAATACCCATTTTTGTGCCCCAAACTATATTTTCACCCACATCAATCATGAGGACAACTCTTTCCACTCAGTAACGCTACTAGCCAGTCGATCACTCACTAGCAGCATCACACCTTCTTGTGCCCAAACTTCATCCATGCCTGACTTCCTTCCACTTACCACTCCAAACTCACATTCGCCCTTACCCTTCAACTTAGTCTCACTCAGCACCAACACATCTAACTTCCTCCTCACAAACTTATCACCAATCTCTCGCCTCTTTGCTTCATTCGTACTACAACAACGCACATCCAGCTACCCTGACAATAGGGAAGAGAGGCCTGAGCCTCTCTTCCCCCCGCTCGTCTTGCAGTCTTTTAGGGAGAAATTTTACATAGGAGGGGACTCCTAGTCCCCTCCTACAGGACTCCCCTTTTAGTCGCCTATTACAACATGCAAGGGTTATGGTAGCAGTATTCTAACCCACCCTCTGCGGGGGGTCCTAGCCAGCAAAAAAAATCATATGTTCAACAATTCCAGCTTAGATAGGTGCCCAGCATGACTCACCACATCAAATGTTTTGTAAAGTCAAGCATTATGTCATCCACAATATAACCTTCATCAATCCACTTCCTGGCATCTGAGTAGGTCAACAGCAATCAATTCTAGTTCTACAGTTACTCAAAAACCCATGCTGAAGAGATTGCAAAATATTGTTGCCCCCCCACAGAGGGGGGAGGAGATTGGGCGCCTCCCCCCTCTGTGTCTGCCTAAACTTAGCCACCCCCCTAACTAGGGGGAAACGGCTGTATGTCTATACATACATACATACATACCCCAAAGTCCCCAGCCAACCTGGACAGAACTGTTATTTCCATTTATTTGCTGCAAATTGAGGTTGAGCATGCAGGTCAGTAATACAGATGTTCAGTATGAGACTTGGCTTTAAATATTGGGATAACTAGTGATTTGCTCCAGACGTCTGGGACAGTTCCTGCTATCATTGTCCTTCGAATTAATGTAAGAATGTGAGAGAGTAGAGAGTTCATCAGTGATGTTCCTCAACAAATTCTGGTCAAACCTATATAGACTCATACCGGGGTGAAAACAAGAGATGAGAGAACACGCTCCTGATTGATCAACGTCTGACAAGCTTCCCACACATCGATGAAAATGGGCTGGGTGTGCAGTAACTACACAGACAGAAACTCTGGAAAAAGAAGCAGCAAAAACCTCACATCCTGCCAGGATCCTGTTTTATCTCACCGTTTGCCAGGCGGAGAGGGACAACAGCTGTCAATCAATCAATCGTTTTACCTCTGACAATAACTGGCGGGCATGCCAATTGCGTTGTTTGTGAATCCGCCATTATTACAATTTTTAAGACCAATAATAATTTTTGATACTTGGTTTCTGGTATATCGCTGTAACCTCTAACATCTATGTCACTGAGACTGTGACAGTTTACATTAGTGGAAGAGGAAATTTGAGCTTACAGTTGATATAAGCAGAAGATGAAGTTTGAGAGTTGATATTAGCAAAAGGTGAAGTTTGAGCCCAATGTGAACAGTAGGGATTCTCATGATAAGATGAAGCACAACTTTGGGTATGTGGATGGTTGGTGGATTAGAGCAATGAAGTTGAATGCCAGCTACACAACAAACACCTTTTTTCAATCTAGCTCTGCACAAATGTTTGAAGGAGTTCACTAAAAAAAGCAATTTTGGCAGGATCGCCAAGGAGAATCTTCCAGCAACCTGTTGACCCTCTCTGTGAACAACCCTCAATTAGTGATGGAGATGGGAAGTGCACGGGACCTTGGCTGGTGTAAGGGCAGGTGAGTGTTGTGCGAGGCCTTGCTTGAGGGCCGGCAAAATCTTGGTTATTGTAAGGACAGGTGAGAGTTGTGTGGTACTTGCTTGGGAATGGCATAACCTTGCTTGACGGGTGTACAAGATGGTGAGAATGTGAGATCTTGCTTGACAGGTGCACAACCGGTGAGAGTGTGAGACCTCGCTCGACGGATGTACAGAACGGTGAGAGTAGTGTGAGCCTTGCTCTCTGCTAAGGCGGTGTTGAATCTTCGGAGGAAATTAGTTGTGTTCTTGCAGTGTTGTTTAAGTAGGAATGCCTATGGACTGCTGACGACATTTGCTTGTTTGTTAACTGATGAGAATAAAACTGCCACTTCTGTCCTTAGATATCAAAACAAAACAAAAATCAAATTACTGAATATTGTTTTAGTACTCTTATCTCATTGATTATTGTATTCTGATTGGATTGTTATCAATCCCTTAAGCTACACTTTGCTGTTGTATTAGTTTTTGTTATAAAAATAAGCATTATCTCCGTCTTAAATTCCCAGAAGGTAGCTTTTAGCTAACCCACTGATTTACTTTGCTTTGAATGACACAAGCCCCATAGTCTGCTGTCAAGATTAGCAAAATATTGAATTGATTTTGTGTTGCGATGTGACTTTGTTATTCCACAGAACCAAGGCTGGAGGTGTCTGTCGCCAATTCGTCAACAAGAATGTTTGCGAGTTCTGCATTTATCATGTGCAGCGCGAGTACCAGAAAACGGCCTCAAAACGTGCCGACCTGCAAAGCTCCTTCTCCAGAGGTGGCCCCAAGAATGATTCCTTGGCACAGCGTGTGCTTGGCAAGGATCAGGTCAGTTTATTATAACAAATCTATTCGCGTTGGGTGTTTGTTATACATAATTTTTGTATAAAAACTAGGAATTACATTCAATGTTTCAATTAGCCCAACAGACGAACTGGGAGATGTGCTGCAGTTATAGTTTATATCTGTTTAACCTGCGTGACGGTTGCACTGCCGTTTGCCCCACCTCTCGGACGTGCGCGACGACGGTCGGGCTACCTTTTTGCCACGCCTTTATGTGCCATAGGCGACGGTTGTGTTTTCCCTTGCCACGTCTTTTTACCATGCGCGACCGTTACACTGCCTTTTGCCCAACCTCCTTCTGCCGTGCTCGTCGACGGTCGGGCTGCCTTTTTGCCACGTCTTTATGTGCCGTGCGCGATGGTTGTGCTTTCTCTTGCCACGTTCTTGTGCCATGCTCAACGGGTCTATGCATAAATATCTACTTTTTTTGTTACAGCGAGCGTTTTCATTTGCAGGTCTTCTATGGAGGACATCTGTACACTGGTAGCGCCCCGGTGGTGCCTTCAAAACAGAGCACCACTCACAAGGCCAAGGACCTGGCCACCCTTTCCTCCCTCAAACTAAAACTGAAGAGCAATGCCATCAGAGAAGAAGACAAGCAAAAGTCCTTTGTGCTCAAGCACCTTTCTCCGGGTGAACTCAACGCAGTTCAAAAGATGGTCAAAGACAATGACAGCTTGTGAGTTTTGGTCTATTTAATTTCGGAACTATGAAGTATCCATACTAAAATTCAAAATGATTAGATTAGAGGGATGAAGCTCTCTAGTGCTTTGGAGCTTTTCAGACCCCCAAGGAGCACTCTATACTCTGGGGTTGTCGAGAAGAGCAATAGTCGGAGTTTCTTCTTCCCTAAAGTTAATGGTTCACAGGTCACACGGGGTCACGACCCAACTGGGAGAAGGGTAGTCGTGACCCCTAATTTCCTTTCAAACCCTTGTATTCTTTCTTCACTCTACACGATCTCTCTTTTTTACCCCTTCCTGGATATACTTTGACCTTGATTACTCCGTCTACCTCGTTTGTTTTGTTAAAATTCCAATAAAGTTTCTCTCCTTATCTTGACAACCTTCCCTCGTAAATTCAGTTAGTTCATTTAAATTGTAATTTTAATTTGTTTATACTTTTCCCTTCGTTCATTTCGCATTTTTTAGCTGTCACTTCTCTTATGCGTTTATTATGTATCTAATTCTCCATTCTCTCTGATTTTTTTTCACTTTTATATTATTATTTACTTTACTTTTTATATAGTTCTGCCTAGTTTCTTGGATCTACTCTAAATAACTCTCCATGTTGCCAAAATTAGCAAGTAAAAATAAAGAAAAAAAGGGGAAAAACATTTAACAGTTTGTGACGTAAATCAAGGCCCTCATGCACCGACCTATTTTGATCCCTTATTCTGCAATTAGAGCCTGTAGCCGGGGCCTTAGAATCGTGCTACCGTATCCACCGCGTGTCGTAGAAGGCGACTAAAGGGGCGCCCTGTAGCCAGGAGTATAATCGGCTACCGCAATCCCCAGCGTGTCGGAGACGACAAAACGGGGCGGAGCGAAGGGGCTAGGAATCCCGTTCTCTGTAAAAACCTTTCCTCGAAGACGGCAAGACGAGCGGGGGGAGGAGAGGCACACGCCTCTCCAAACCCTATTGTTAGGGTCGCTGAATGTGCGTGGCTGTAGTACGAGTGATGTAAAGAGGAGGGAGATTGGTGAGATGTTTTTGAGGAGGAAGTTGGATGTGTTGGCGCTGAGTGAGACAAAGTTGAAAGGTAAGGGCGAATGTGAGTTTGGTGCTGTAAGTGGAAGAAAGTCTGGTGTGGAGGAAGGTAGGGCACGAGAGGGTGTGGTCGTGATATTGAGTGATCGGTTGGCTAGTAGCGTTACCGAATGGAAGGAGGTGTCCCCAAGATTGATGTGGGTGAAAGTTAAGTTAGGCGTAGAAAGATGGGCATTTGTGAGTGCT
>SDVV010024238.1:0-12619 GCA_016164225.1 Gammarus roeselii
TAAAACAACTAAAACAACTACAACAACTAAAACAACTAAAACAACTAAAACAACTTAATCAACTAAAGAAACTAAAACAACTAAAACAACTAGAAAACTACAACAACTAAAACCATTAAAACAACTAAAACAACTACAACAACTAAAACAACTTAAACAACTAAACAACTAAAACAACCAACCAACTAAAAAACCTTAAAAACAACTTTAACACCTAAAACAACTTAAACACCTAAAACAACTAGAACACCCATTACAACTAAAACACCTATAAAAACTAAAACACCTAAAATAACTAAAACACCTAGAACAACTAAAACACCTAAAACAACTAAAACACCTATAACAACTATAACACAAAAAAACAACTGAAACACCCAGGAGTAACTAAAACACCACGAATACCTATAACACCAAAAACACCTAAACAACTAAAACACCTACAACAACTAAAACCCCTAAAACAACATAAACAACTAAAACACCTAAAACAATTACAACACCTATAACAACTATAACACCAAAAAATAACTAAAACACCTAAAAACACATATAACAACCAGAACACCTAAAACATCTAAAACAACCTAAACTCCTAAACACCCAGAACATCTATAACACCAATAACACCTAAAACACCTAGAAACACCTTAACACCCAAAACAACTATAACACCTAAAACAACTAAAACACCTATTTCAACTAAAACACCTATAACAAATATAACACATAAACAACTAAAACAACTAGAACAACTAAAACAACTAAACCAACTTAAACAACTTAAACCACTATAACACCAAAAAACAACTATAACACCTATAACAACTAAAACAAGTAAAACAACTAAAACAACTAAAACAACTAAAACACCTATAACAACTAGGACACCTGCAACAACTATAACAACTAAAACAACTATAACAATTAAAACAGCTGAAACAACTTGAAACAACTAAAACAACTTGCAACAACTAAAACAACTAGAACAACTATAACAACTAGAACTACTAAAACAACTAAAACAACTGAAACAACTACAACAACTAAAACAACTAAAACAACTAACACACCTAGAACAACTAAAACACCTAAAACAACTAAAACACCTTCAACAACTAAAACAACTAAACAACTAAAACAACTAAAACAACTAAAACACCTAAACAACTGAAACACCTATAAACAACTATAACACCTAAAACAATTAAAACACCTAGAACAACTAAAACACCGTAAACAACTAGAAAAACTAGAACAACTAAAACAACTAAAACAACTAAAACAATTAAAACAACTAAAACAACTGAAACAACTAAAACAACTACAACAACTAAACAACTAAAACAACTTGAACAACTAGAACAACTATAACAACTAAAACAACTATAACAACTAAAACAACTAAGCAACTAAAACAACTAAAACAACTAAAACAACTAAACAACTGAAACACCTATATACAACTATAACACCTAAAACAATTAAAACACCTAAAACAACTAGAACACCTGAAACAACTAAAACAACTACCTCAACTGAAACACCCAAAACAACTTAAACAACTAAACAACTAGAACAACTAAACAACTGAAACAACTAAACAACTAGAACAACTATAACAACTAAAACAACTAAAACAACTAAAACAACTACAACAACTACAACAACTACAACAACTACAACAACTAAACCACTTAAAACGACAAAACAAATAAAAAAAATATAACAGCTAAAACAACTAAAACACCTACAACAACTTTAACACCTGAAACAACTAAAACAACTGAAACAACTATAACAACTAAAACAACTACAACAACAAAAAACAACTATAACAACTACAATAACTTAAACAACTATAACAACTAAATCAACTAAAACAACTAAACTATCTACAACAACTACAACAACTAAAACAACTGAAACACTTAAAAAACTAAAACACCTACAACAACTAAAACACCTTAAACAACTTTCACACCTAAAACAACTTTAACAACTAAAACAACTAAAACACCCAAAACAACTAAAACACCTAACAACTAAAACACCTAGAACAACTATAACACCTTAAACAACTAAAACACCTGAAACAACAAAAACACCTTAAACTAAACCACATAGAACACCTATGACTCCTAAAACACCTAAAACACCTATAACACCTATACAACTATAACACCTAATACAACTAAACACCTAAAACAACTGAAACACCTATAACAACTGGAACACCTAAAACAACTAGAACACCTATAAACAACTAGAACACCTAAAACAACTACAACA
The DNA here is from genome assembly GCA_016164225.1 of Gammarus roeselii. Classification (NCBI taxonomy): domain Eukaryota; kingdom Metazoa; phylum Arthropoda; class Malacostraca; order Amphipoda; family Gammaridae; genus Gammarus; species Gammarus roeselii. Next base: position 2,293 of record SDVV010024238.1, read on the forward strand.
ACTAAAACAACGTAAAGAACTATAACACCTAAAACAACTACAACACCTTAAACAACTAAAACAACTAAAACACCTAGAACAACTAAAACACCTAAAACAACTAAGACACCTATAACAACTAAAACACCCATAACAACTGGAACACCTAGAACAGCTAGAACACCGAAAAACAACTAGAACACCTAAAACAACTAAACAACTAAAACAACTATAACAACTAAACAACCAAAACCTCTATAACACCTATAACAACTACAACAACTGAAACAACTATAACAACTAAAACAACTAAAACAACTAAAACAACTGAAACAGCTAAACAACTAAAATAACTAAAACAAATAAAACAACTATAACAACAAAAACACATTAAACAACTATAACACCTAAAGCAACTAAAACAGCTAAAACAACTATAACACGTAAAATAACTAAGACACCTAAAACAACTTAACACCTAAAACAACTAAAACCCCTAAAACAACTAAAACAACTGAAACAACTAAACACCTTAAACATCTATAACACATAAAACAACAAAAACACCTATAACAACTAAAACACATATAACAACTAGAACACCTAAAACAACTACAACACATTAAACAACTATAACACTTAAAACCACTATAACACCTAAAACAAATAAACTCCTACAACTACTATAACACCTAGAACACCTAGAACACATTAAACACCTAAAATACCTATAACACCATTAACACCTAAAAACACCTATAACACATAAAACACCAAAACAACTAAAAACACATACAACACCTAAACACCTAAAACACCTATAACACATGAAACACCTAAAACACCTGAAACAACTACAATAACTAAAACACCTTACAAGAACTAAAACACCTAGAACAACTGAAACACCTAAAACAACTGTAACACCTAAATTAACTAAAACACCTAGAACAACTAAAACACCTACAAGTAACGCACCTAAAACTACTAAAACACCTAAAACACCTACATTAACTAAATCAACTAAACAACTAAACCAAATAAAACAACTACAACAACTAAAACAACTAAAACAACTGAGACAACTATAACAACTAAAAAACCTAAAACAAAACAACACATAAACAACTAAAACATCTAAAACAACTATAACAACTAAACAAATAAAACACCTAGAACAACTAAAACACCTAAACAACTAAATACCTGATACAACAATACTGCCTAAAACAACTAGAAAACCTAAAACAAGTAAAACACCTAAACAACTATAACAACTAACAACGAAATCAACTATAACAACTAGAACAACTAAAAACAACCAAAACAACTTAGACAACTGAAACAACTGAAACAACTATAACATTGAAAACAACTAAAACAATTAAAATAACTAAAACAACTATAACAACTGAAACAAGTATAACACCTTACAACAACCAAACACCTAGAACAACTGAAATACCTAAACAACTAAAACACCTATAAAAACTAAAACACCTAGAACACCTAAAACACCTATAACACCTTAAACACATATAACACCTAAAACAACTAAAACACCTAAAACAACTTGAACACTTATAACACCTGTAACAATAAACACCTAAAACACCTAGAACACCTAGTACACCTAAAACACCAACAACACCTATAACAACTACAACACCTAAAACCACTAAAACACCTAGAACAACTAAAACAACTATAACACTTAAAACCACTAAAACACCTAAAACAACTAAACTCCTACAACAACTATAACACCTAGAGCACCTAAAACACATTAAACACCTAAAAAAACTATAACACCTATAACCCCTAAAACACCTATATCACATAAAACACCTAAACAACTAAAACCCCTACAACACCTAAAGACCTAATCCACATATAACACATGGAACACCTAAAACACCTAAAACAACTACAGTAACTAAAACACCTTACAACAACTAAAACACCTAGAACAACTAAAACACCCAAAACAAATATAACAACTATAACAACTAAAACAACTAGAACAACTAAAAACAACTAAAACAACTATAACAAATAAACAACTAAAACAAATAAAACAACTATAACAACTAAAACAACTAAAACAAGTAAACAACTAAAACAACTAAAAACAACTAGAACAACTAATACAACTAGAACACTTAGAACAACTAGAACACCTAAAACAACTAAAACACCTAAAACAACTTGAACACTTATAACACCTGTAACAATAAACACCTAAAACACCTACAATACCTAGTACACCTAAAACACCTACAACACCTATAACAACTACAACACCTAAAACAACTAAAACACCTAGAACAACTACAACAACTATAACACTTAAAACCACTATAACACCTAAAACAACTAAACTCCTACAACAACTATAACACCTAGAACACCTAAAACACATTAAACACCTAAAAAACTATAACACCTATAACACCTAAAACACCTATATCACATAAAACACCTAAACAACTAAAACCCCTAAAACACCTATAGACCTAAACCACCTATAACACATGAAACACCAACTACACCTAAAACAACTACAATAACTAAAACACCTTACAACAACTAAACACCTAGAACAACTGAAACACCTAAAACAACTAAAAAACCTAAAACAAATGAAACACATATAACAACTATAACCCATAAAACAACTATAACACCTAGAAACAACTATAACACCAAAAAACCCCTAAACAATTAAAACAACTAAAACAACTAAAACAACTAAAACAACTGGAACAACTACATCAACTATAACCACTAAAACAACTATAACAACTAAAATAATTAGAACACCTTAAACAATTAAAAATCCTACAACAACAAGAACAACTAAAACAACTAGAACAACTAAAACAACTATACCACCTAGAGCAAATAAAACAACTAAAACAACTAGAACAACTAAACAACTCAAACAACACAAACAACTAAATCAACTAACACAATTAAAAAAAACTAAACAACTAAAGAAACTAAAACAACTAAAACAACTGAAACACCTATAAACAAATATAACACCTAATACAATTAAAACACCTAGAACAACTATAACACCGTAAACAACTAGAACAACTAGAACAACTAGAACAATTAAAACAACTAATACACCTACAACAACAACGTTAACACCTAAAACAACTAAAACAACTGAAACAACTATAACAACTAGAACAACTACAACAACAAAAAAAACTATAACAACTAAAATAACCTAAACAACTATAACAACTAAATCAACTAAAACAACTAAAACATCTACAACAACTACAACAACTAAAACAACTAAAACACCTAGAACAACTAAAACACCTCCAACAACTAAAACACCTTAAACAACTTTAACACTAAAAAACAACTTTAACAACTAAAACAACTAAAACACCCAAAACAACTAAAACACCTAACAACTAAAACACCTAGAACTACTATAACACCTTAAACAACTAAAACACCTGAAACAACTAAAACACCTAAAACTAAACCACATAGAACACCAATGACACCCATAAGACCTAAAACACCTATAACATCTAAACAAATATAACACCTAATACAACTAAACACCTAAAACAACTAAAACACCTATAACAACTGGAACACCTAAAACAACTTGAACACCTAAAAACAACTAGAACACCTAAAACAACTACAACAACTGAAACAACGTAAAGAACTATAACACCTAAAACAACTATAACACCTTAAACAACTAAAACAACTTAAACACCTAGAACAACTAAAACACCTAAAACAACTAAGACACCTATAACAACTAAAACACCCCTAACAACTGGATCACCAAGAACAGCTAGAACACCGAAAAACGACTTGAACACCTAAAACAACTAAACAACTAAAACAACTATAACAACTAAACAACCAAAACCTCTATAACACCTATAACAACTACAACAACTAAAACAACTAAAACAACTAAAACAACTAAACAACTGAAACAGCAAAACAACTAAAATAACTAAAACAAATAAAACAACTAAAACAACTAGAACAACTACATCAACTATAACAACTAAAACAACTATAACAACTAAAATAACTAGAACACCTTAAACAATTAAAAATCCTACAACAACATGAACAACTAAAACAACTTGAACAACTAAAACAACTATAACACCTAGAGCAAATAAAACAACTAAAACAACTAGAACTAAACAACTCAAACAACTCCAACAACTAAATCAACTAAAACAACTAAAAAAACTAAAACAACTAAAGAAACTAAAACAACTAAAACAACGAAAACACCTATAACACCTATGACAACTGAAACACCTGAAACAACTAAAACACCTACAACTACTATAACAACTAAAACACCTAAAACACCAATAACACCTAAAAAAAACTAAACACCTAAAACTCCTGAATGACCTATGACACCTACAACACCTAAAACACCTAAACAACTAAAACACCTATAACAACTTAAACACCTAAAACAACTAAAACACCCATTACAACTACAACACCTATAACAACTTAAACAGCTAAAACAACTAAACCACATAAAACACCTAAACACCTAAACTACCTATAACACCTGGAGCAACTAAAACAACTAAAACACATACAACACCTAAAACAACTAAAACAACTACAACAACTAAAGTAACTATAACATTTAGAATACCTATAACAACTAAAACAACTGAAACAACTAAAACAACTGAAACAACTAAACACCTCAAACATCTATAACACATAAAACAACTAAAACACCTATAACAACTAAAACACCTCTAACAACTCAAACACCAATAACAACTGAAACACCTAAAACAACTGGAACACCTAAAACAACTAAAACACCAAACAACTTAAACACCTAAAACACCTAAAACACCTATAACACCTAAAACACCTGAAACACCTTTAATACCTAAACAACTAAAACATATATAACACCCAAAAACACCTAGAACACCTATAACACCTACAACATCTAAAACACCCAAAATAACTAGATTATCTATAAAATCAACTAAAACAAATACAAAATCTAACACATAAAATAACTACAACACCTAAAACAACTAAAACACCTATAACAACTAAAACACCTACAACAACTATAACACCTGAAACACCTAGAAAACTATAACACCTAAAACAACTAAAACCACTACAACAATTCGAACAACTAAAACAACTAAAAACAACTAAAAATAACTTAAACAACTAAAACAACTAACACAACTATAAAAACTGTAACAACTATAACAACCAAAACAACTAGAACAACTAAAACAACTAAAACAACTTAAACAACTAAAACACCTAAACATATAAAAAACCTATAACAACTAAAACACCTAGAACAACTGGAACACCAAAAACAACTGTAACACCTAAATTAACTAAAACACCTAGAACAACTGAACACCTACAAGTAACGCACCTAAAACTACTAAAACACCTAAAACACCTACAACAACTAAAACATCTAAAACAACTAAACCAAATAAAACAACTATAACAACTAAAACAACTAAAACAACTGAGACAACTATAACAACTAAAAAACCTAAAACAAAACAACACATAAACAACTAAAACATCAAAAACAACTATAACACCTAAACAAATAAAACACCTAGAACAACTAAAACACCTAAACAACTAAAATACCTGATACAACTATACTGCCTAAAACAACTACAAAACCTATAACAAGTAAAAAACCTAAACAACTATAACACCGAAACAACTTAATCAACTATAACAACTAAAACAACTAAAATCAACCAAAACAACTTAGACAACTGAAACAACTAAAACAACTAAAACATTTAAAACAACTAAAACAATTAAAATAACTAAAACAACTATAACAACTGAAACAAGTATAACACCTAAAACAACTATAACACCTGAAACAACTAGAACAACTAGAACAACTAAAACAACTATAACAACTAAAACAATTACTACAACTAGAACAACTAAAAACAACTAAAACAACTATAACAACTAAACAACTAAAACAAATGAAACAACTATAACAACTAAAACAACTAAAACAAGTAAACAACTAAAACAACTAAAAACAACTAGAACAACTAATACAACTAGAACACTTAGAACAACTAGAACACCTAAAACAACTAAAACACTTAAAACAACTTGAACACTTATAACACCTGTAACAATAAACACCTAAACACCTAGAACACCTAGTACACCTGAAACACCTACAACACCTATAACAACTACATCACCTAAAACAACTAAAACACCTAGAACAACTAAAACAACTATAACACTTAAAACCACTAAAACACCTATAACAACTAAACTCCTACAACAACTATAACACCTAGAACACCTAAAACACATTAAACACCTAAAAAAACTATAACACCTATAACACATAAAACACCTATATCACATAAAACACCTAAACAACTAAAACCCCTACAACACCTAAAGACCTAAACCACCTATAACACATGAAACACCTAAAACAACTAAAACAACTACAATAACTAAAACACCTTACAACAACCAAAACACCTAGAACAACTGAAACACCAAAAACAACTAAAACACCTATAACAACTAAAACACCTAGAACGCCTAAAACACCTATAACACCTATAACACCTTAAACACCTATAACACATAAAACAACTAAAACACCTAAAACAACTTGAACACTTATAACATGTGTAACAATAAACAACTGAAACACCTAGAACACCTTGTACACCTACAACACATACAACACCTATAACAACTACAACACCTAAAACAACTGAAACACCTAGAACAACTATAACAACTATAACACTCAAAACCACTAAAACACCTAAAACAACTAAACTCCTACAACAACTATAACACCTAGAACACCTAAAACACATTAAACACCTAAAAAAACTATAACACTTATAACACCTACAACACATATATCACATAAAACACCTAAACAACTAAAACCCCTACAACACCTAAAGACCTAAGCCCCCTATAAATCATGAAACACCTAGAACACCTAAAACAACTACAGTAACTAAAACACCTTACAACAACTAAAACACCTAGAACAACTAAAACACCTAAAACAACTATAACAACTAAAACAACTAAAACAATTAGAACAACTAAAAACAACTTAAACAACTAGAACAACTAAACAACTAAAACAAATAAAACAACTATAACAACTAAAACAACTAAAACAAGTAAACAACTAAAACAACTATAAAGAACTAGAACAACTAATACAACTAGAACACTTAGAACAACTAGAACACCTAAAACAACTAAAACACCTAATACAACTTGAACACTTATAACACCTGTAACAATAAACACCTAAAACACCTAGAACACCTAGTATACCTAAAACACCTACAACACCTATAACAACTACAACACCTACAACAACTAAAACACCTAGAACAACTAAAACAACTATAACACTTAAAACCACTAAAACACCTAAAACAATTAAATCCCTACAACAACTATAACACCTAGAATACCTATAACACATTAAACACCTATAAAAACTATAACACCTATAGAACCTAAAACACCTATATCACATAAAACACCTAAACAACTAAAACCCCTACAACACCTAAAGACACAAACCACCTATAACACATGAAACACCTAATACACCTAAAACAACTACAATAACTAAAACACCTTACAACAACTAAAATACCTAGAACAACTGAAACACCTAAAACAACTAAAACACCTATAACAACTAAAACACCTAGAACACCTAAAACACCTATAACACCTATAACACCTTAAACACCTATAACACCTAAAACAACTAAAACACCTATAACACCCAAAACACTTAGAACACCTATTACACCTATAACATCTAAAACACCCACAATAACTACAACACCTAAATAACAACTAAAACACATATAACAACTAACACATAAAACAACTACAACACCTAAAACAACTAAAACACTCATAACAACTAAAACACCTACAAAAACTATAACACCTCAAACACCTAGAAAACTATTACACCCAAAACAACTAAAACCACTAAAACAAGTAACACAACTAGAACAACTAAAACATCTAAAACAACTGAAAGAACTGAAACAACTAACAACTAAAACAACTAAAATAACTAAAACAACTACAACATCTATGAGAACAAAAAACAACTAAAACAACTAAAACAACTAAAACAACTATAACACCTTAAACAACTTGAACAACTGAAACAACTAAAACAAATAAAACAACTATAACAACTATGACAACTAAAACAACTAAAACAACTATAACAACTAAATCAACTAAAACAAATAAAACATCTACAACAACTACAACAACTAAAACAACTAAAACACCTAAAACAAAACAACACATAAACAACTAAAACATCTGAAACAACTATAACACCTAAACAAATAAAACACCTATAACAACTTAAACACCTAAAACAACTAAAACACCCATTACAGCTACAACACCTATAACAACTTAAACAGCTAAACCAACTAAACCAACTAAAACAACTAAAACACATAAAACACCTAAACACCTAAACTACCTATAACACCTGGAACAACTAAAACAACTAAAACACATACAATACCTAAAACAAAAAAAAAACTACAACAACTAAAGTAACTATAACATTTAGAATACCTATAACAACTAAAACAACTGAAACAACTAAAACAACTGAAACAACTAAACACCTTAAACATCTATAACACATAAAACAACTAAAACACCTATAACAACTGAAACACCTCTAACAACTCAAACACCTATAACAACTGAAACACCTAAAACAACTGGAACACCTAAAACAACTAAAACACCAAACAACTTAAACACCTAAAACACCTAAAACACCTATAACACCTAAAACACCTGAAACACCTTTAATACCTAAACAACTAAAACATCTATAACACCCAAAAACACCTATAACACCTATAACACCTACAACATCTAAAACACCCAAAATAACTAGATTATCTATAAAATCAACTAAAATAAATACAAAAACTAACACATAAAATAACTACAACACCTAAAACAACTAAAACACCTATAACAACTAAAACACCTACAACAACTATAACACCTGAAACACCTAGAAAACTATAACACCTAAAACAACTAAAACCACTACAACAATTCGAACAACTAAAACAACTAAAAACAACTAAAAACAACTTAAACAACTAAAACAACTAACACAACTATAAAAACTGTAACAACTATAACAACCAAAACAACTAGAACAACTAAAACAACTAAAACAACTTAAACAACTAAAACACCTAAACATATAAAAAACCTATAACAACTAAAACACCTAGAACAACTGGAACACCTAAAACAACTGTAACACCTAAATTAACTAAAACATCTAGAACAACTGAAAACCTACAAGTAACGCACCTAAAACTACTAAAACACCTAAAACACCTACACCAACTAAAACAACTAAAACAACTAAACCAAATATAACAACTATAACAACTGAAACAACTAAAACAACTGAGACAACTATAACAACTAAAAAACCAAAAACAAAACAACACATAAACAACTAAAACATCTAAAACAACTATAAAATCTAAACAAATAAAACACCTAGAACAACTAAAACACCTAAACAACTAAAATACCTGATACAACTACACTGCCTAAAACAACTACAAAACCTAAAACAAGTAAAAAACCTAAACAACTATAACACCGAAACAACTAGATCAACTATAACAACTAAAACAACTAAAATCAACCAAAACAACTTAGACAACTGAAACAACTAAAACAACAAAAACATTTAAAACAACTAAAACAATTAAAATAACTAAAACAACTATAACAACTGAAACAAGTATAACACCTAAGACAACTAGAACACCTGAAACAACTAGAACAACTAGAACAACTAAAACAACAATAACAACTAAAACAATTACAACAACTAGAACAACTAAAAACAACTAAAACAACTATAACAACTAAACAACTAAAACAAATGAAACAACTATAACAACTAAAACAACTAAAACAAGTAAACAACTAAAACAACTAAAAACAACTAGAACAACTAATACAACTAGAACACTTAGAACAACTAGAACACCTAAAACAACTAAAACACTTAAAACAACTTGAACACTTATAACACCTGTAACAATAAACACCTAAAACACCTAGAACACCTAGTACACCTAAAACACCTACAACACCTATAACAACTACATCACCTAAAACAACTAAAACACCTAGAACAACTAAAACAACTATAACACTTAAAACCACTAAAACACCT
>SDVV010024239.1:0-12619 GCA_016164225.1 Gammarus roeselii
ATAACCAGAAGAATGCATTGATGAATACATCCTGGGACTCTTCACAACTCAAGCTAGACTAAAACATGTGCAAGGGTGGTCAGGGAAGTGATGGAAGGGGGAGGGTGAGGAGGCGCTTTTAAGAGCCTAGGCTGTGCGCGAGAGGGAGGGGGGGTGAAGTATTTTTTGATAAACAGCTGATCACTACCAATACTGGGGACTGATACCTCGTGTCACAAGCCACTACTGTTAAGTGGAACCACAAACTTTGAAACTTTAGGACCACCTCGGCGCACCGATCAATCGGCATGAATCTTCAGATAGGAGATCAATTTTTATAGACCAAAAAAAAATGACGAGGACCAGGACTTCTAGGGAATCGATTTAGTATGAATTTAATGAAACAAGTGTTGAAGCCTGACCATATAATGATGGTCGATTGGCGGTATCGAAAGGATCGTTTAGCGAGGTCGTGATGAGACACGCCTGCTCTGGTTAGATTTTCACGGGGTAACCATAGTAGAAACATTGGTCCTCTTCCAAAAAGTAATTAATACGAATTTTGACCTCCCTCCTTGATTGTGCTGGGACATGTCTTCTTGAAAGGATCGTTCACTGCATGAATCAAACTGTCACACATGCTTTTATAATTCATTCATTTGTAATGAGTACACGAACATTTTTCAGAGCCACCAACGTGCACCGCTACTCAGCGGTGCACGTTGGTGGCTCTGAAAAATGTTCGTGTACTCATTATAAATGAATGAATTATAAAAGCATGTGTGACAGTTTGATTCATGCAGTGAACGATCCTTTCAAGAAGGCATGTCTTAGCACAATCAAGTCTCATGAACATTGAGTCTCGTGAACATTTGTTCATGAGACTCAACGCTGAGGAAAAAACTTACACGAGCACTCACAGAAGAGCTTTTGTATGTTCGTAGTATTGAAAGGAGTGACGGGGTTTCAAGTGTCAGTCAAGTTTGATATTGCTGAGGGGCAGACAATCTGTACGTCTGGTTTAGTTTTTGTTTTGAATTATCCCGGTAGTTTCAATTTTGGTTACTATGAAGAAGCAAATCCAGACTAATGAAACCAATAGGCCAAATATTCGTCAGTTGCAACTCAGCTTGTCAACAGTTCAAGTTCCAGATGGAGTTATATTACTATAGGTCCTGTCGAAGTTAAGGGCGACTTGTGACAATGAGGTTCAGAAATATTGAAAGGTCCTGGAATAACGGATCTCGCGCTCGACTCCGTCTTCCTACAAGCTCTTGTTATCGTATTATTTGAGGGCCTGGTGAGTGCTGAGTGTGCAAGGACTACAGAGAGACTGGCGCCAGCTCGAGGCGATAGTTTGTAGTACTCTTCAGGAAGAGCAGGGGTCGGCTCGTGAAATAGGCAGGAGGTGGCTGAGCCAAGCAAAATATAAATTGGGCGCAATTTATAGTCGGGAGTAGGTCGTCCGACAATGGGCTGTTCATAACACATTAAGGGCCGGCCTGATTTGAGTGAAGCAGGGCATTCGCATCACCGGTTTGACGAAACTGCAAAAATATAGTTAAAAGAAAACCCTCGCACGACTTCCAATGAAACAGTTTATGAGAAAAGTGGGAGGTAAATATAGACAATTATTCAGGAGCAGTATTAGACAAAATACTAGAATGAGTTGAGCACAAACCGACGTCTCCCAATCATGGATCATCAGAAATTACTCAACGAGCAGAAGACGAGCTCAGACGCGGCTTTCAGTTCTATACGAGGGGATGCTAAAAAGTCAAGAAATTCAAATATTTCAATGGTGGTATTGACGGTTATATTTTTCCGTATTTATCGCGAACAAGGTCTTAGCTGCCATTTTTTCTTTGAAGAGTACTGTTTTGTCGCCAAGAGATAGCTTGCTAAGTGCAGTGATGGGACATGGAAACGATTCCTGCCTAAACATATGTTTCATAAGTTTATCTGTAATACATTCATGACGGGTACATTCTACTTATAGTTAATAAATCTACTTATACACAGCACAATTATCAATTACCTTTACCGATATATAACGTAACATAGTATATGAGATATGAGGTAAGAGTAGGACACCGATGGAAAGATGACTTTTCAAATATAAAAATTGTAAATTTGCATACTGAAAAAAAAATCGGCAAAAAATCATATTGAATTATTTTTAGACAAAAATTGATTTTAGAAAAGCAAAAACAAATCATTACATTCAAATGCAATGCCTTTCTTTGTAATGCAAAGTCGAAAATGTTATCAGGAGAGATTAAGAAAAAAATGGAATAGAAAGAGCGGTATATGAGATGAAGATGCCGAAGAAGAGACATAAAAGACACAGCATTGCACATTCCGTTACACAGATGGAACAGTTCACATTAGATTTAGATTGTAAAATTGATAGCTTTAGAGCAGATAATTTTAGAATACAAATGTTTAGGTGTCTTAGATACACGGGACAAGATTTTTTTCGAAAAAAATCAAGTTTGCCACCGAACGTCGCACGACATTCGCCGGTACGCACGACCATCACCGGTACGACGCGAAAAATTTGCCCTTTTGGTGATGGCCAGCTACTGCCGCCGCGCAACATGGGCCCACATTGTGGCGGAATGGCGCCCAATGTCGCCTATGATTCGCCTTGTTTTACTGCGGACCAGCCACTGTTCGCGGTAGATTGGCTTCGAAATACTCACCAAGAAGATTGGCAGAGGGCACCCGGCATGAACTTTCTCGTGCAAATAACTTCTTCCAGTATAATAATCGAAGAATGGGAATAATGAAATATTCAATGCAGAAATCATCAAACGAGTGATTGGGGTGGCATTTTTTTCACTCCAGGCATGAGTACGTCAATGAAGGGAAAACCTCCTGATAAGGTTTGTAATATAAAAAAGGAACACCAGTGATATGAAGTAAATGGAAAAGTACTTAGGGAAAACAAATACCTCCGTCAAAAAGGGACGAGACAAGGACATAGTTTCGTGCGTCATATTTTTTTCAAGGATTTCGAGTACAAAAACTGGATGTCCAAATGACAGTTATTAGGAAAAAATAACTATTAGCAATTCGGAAACTTGTGAGCATGGTTGGAAAATTTGAATGATGCTGCACAACAGCTAGTATTGAAATCGGTTGGCAAGAAACCTAACTGCGAGCAGCGATGACAGGTATAAAATGACAATATTAATGGTTACTGTAGGAACGAATTAAGCAGGGTTGTGTACTCAGAAATAAAGGGTAAATTGTCAGCGATGAAATGTTCTGACAGAGGACTCATTTTAAAATTAAGAATAAATATCAATAGCCTACCGAATACCTTCATTTCATACATAAAATCTTGAATGATCAGTAAACTGCAGCTAAACCATTATGAGTAAAATAAATATAAATAACAATATGTAATGATACACAAATTTAATACTTGCATCTTGTTAATACTCAAGTAATATCTTTTAATGGCTAATTCCAACTATGATATAAGCCAACTTGTGTCGGGCTGATCATATATAAATGTTGATGAAAAACAACCTATTTATTATAAGTTGATCATTTGGACAACCAACTGTACCGATCCAATTGAGAGATAGGAAACTTTGTATTTGAAGATGGTTCACATTGTTGGGAGAGTTGAACGTTGAATTGGTGGATTTACACGTTCACAATTACCAGTCGCAGGAATGGTATGAAAGACTGTATGACGGCAGAGACAGCACAAAAAATACGCAATACGCAAATTTTTCATGATTACCGATGCAAAATGATGATAATTACAGAAACAGGTCAACAGGAAAGTAATGGATCAAATTTGTAAATAAAAGGAAAAAAATATCTGCTGAAAGAAAAACATCGTCTTATAGAAGTTGTAAGATTTAACAGGAAAAAAATATCAGGAATATAATCGAAGGTCCTGTGTCTGCGGGAAATACGAGTTGGTACGTTCTCGTTACATGTAAGGTAATGAAAAAAAGTGTTACATGTTATTTCACAATTCTTCGGGAAAAGTTCTATGAAGTCAATTAAAAGAATACACCTCTGATCATGTACAATTAAGCTAAAATGACCCCACCATTAATGCCCGATAGCTTTATAAAAAATTGGCATCACTAAAAGCCTTTGAATTGTAGCAACGTCATTTCAAGTGTACGGAATAATATGTCATAAATAAACTATGTGAAATAAATTCGATTGTAGAGCGATTTTAGCACCGAGGTATTTATGAACTTGAATGCGCATTGAGAAGATGGTTTGATATATTCTCAAATTAAACTAATCCACAATAACTTTTTTAGATTATTCTCTATTGAGAAAACAATAAATTGAGAGTTATAAATATTCAGCATAAAACAAAAGATATGATTATGGTCGCTCTAAAAATTTCACGAGTCTTCAAGCATAAAAAAAACTGTACTATTGTAATTTCACATCAAAAGATTCGAAACCATCATGAAATGACAGATATAGACACTTTCATTAACCAAAAAAAAATCCTCACGGAAGTAACATAATATACGACCCTACATTAACCGAATGATTTATCGTACAGAATATACTATGCTTCAACTGTACGCTTAAGCTAAGTTAAAACCATTCTAACGACTTTATTTGTAGTTAGATTTATGGGTTAGTTGGTTTTAGCCAATTGAATAGCATGCCAAAAACGAGAGCATGCTTTAGTTTGAATTGTAAACGAATGAATAAACACGTTAGGAGCATAAAAGATGCCCGGCGTTTCATCAAGAAACTTACTTATGCTTCTCCATAGGGTTTGCTCAAGTGTTACAGCGCCTAAAGGGTCTAATCCAGAGAAGCCACTAGCTACCTGTTTTAAACTGTGAGCCAATATCAAAAGCAGAGACTGTCCGACATTGCACTTGCTTTACATGGACGGACGGTGTCGCGCACCGCTTTTGATGGGTTAAATTATGTACAAAAATACAGTGCCTTATTGGATGACGGAGGTTAGCAGGTTTTGGTGCCCCGAGTGAGGAGTTAGGCAAAATACACTGAGGGGCGAAAGGCGGGGTGTTATTGTAAGGGCAAGCGGCAGGCTAGGTTGGGAGAAAATAGAGCGGTCTTTGCTCCTCCGTAGAGAGAAACACCGGCTGAGAGGTACAGTTAAGGGTGGCAAGCAGGAAATCAAGGTACATATTGATCGCATTCCTTTTGACACAGAGTTGGTTCAAATCCCCAACGCATTCGCCAAAGGATTTCTTCGTTGAGAAATCCATGTAATAGGATCGAAAAAATTGAGTGAAATAATTTTTTCCCAAACGTTCAGCCCTTTGCAAAAGCAATTATCAAAGGACTTTTGACGTTAGAGGAAATTGGAGTAGAGGAAGAAATCCGTCGATGGAGATAGAATTTTCGGAATTCCATAACAGCGAGTGGCTTGACGAAACCTAATAGAATGTATTAAGGTAAATGCGTCGGGTTTTCAACTAAGTTGCTGTACTCACATTTCCACCCTCTCCACTTTAATGCCCCAGTTCTCAGTTGCGTCATCTAACACTTCCTGTAGGAATGACATGTAACGCGAGTCATTTTGGTCATCATCGTCAAAAGGGACTAACAAAATATTAGGTTGTTCGCATGAAACAATAATGATTTGAAGGTGAAAAAAATGTACGTGGTGGTACTGTCCTTTTCTTAGTAAAGACTCGAGCGTTATACTGCAGTTTGTTGGAAACATCAATAAGACGATGTTTGGGACCAAAATAAAAGAGCCAGATGAATACGAGAAGTAGAAATGTTATCTACGAGAAGGTTTTAAAATCGATTGATGTTAGTAGGATCCAAAGATAAGAATAAGCAAAGAAGGAAAGATTATCGATGACTCCAATCTGCAGTCTTGTATAATCTGTGTGCAATGCTCATGGGTGGTTGGTGATGACAGAAGCTGACACGTACAAAATGACGATTTGATAGTAAAATCATAGAAAAACAAATATTTCTCCGATTGGTTCTTTCAGAATAAATTTACGGTGCAAGCTATACATATTGTAATAGGACACTGTCCAGCAAAACGTTAAATACTACATGTTTGATAACATATCTATTCTTCAAAAAACATGTATGCAAATCATTTTGTTTGACTGACCCAGCTTTGCAAGGTTCAGGTTCTGTCACCAGGCGAAGGTGAAAAGTGGAGGTGGTAGTGAGCACGAGATGGCGTTGTCTACTCACAGCTCCACACGCTCAACTTTGATGCCCCAGTTGTCCGTTGGTTCGTCCAGGATGTTCTGAAAGACAGCTCTTGTGTTCTCATCGGGAAGGAGGTTATCTAAAGAATGTGTTATTAAATGCCCATATATTCACTATTTAGGAAAGACCTATTTCAATTAGAACTGTACTGGTAAGTTAGGGGGGAAAATAGTTTATCTATCATTTCGGATGTCATTTCGGTAGTCATGTCATCATTGTGCTACGGGACTTTTACGTGTTGGATCGGTGTTAGCAGCTAGAAGGTTTTGTAATCATTTATTTAATTGGAATTAATAAACTAAATAACTTTAAAATGTTACAGCAGCGAACAAGATTAAAAATACATGATTTCTTAACTGTCGTCAATGTTTTGGTCGAAATTACTAGTATTATAATCGACGGTTCACCCAAATGAATTCGATTAATTTAGACTAGCCTTTAATTTGGAAAAAAACAATACTAAGGATAAAATATTATTATTGTGTTTCACCGAGCCATCTTACGAGCGTTCAAGTGGACAAGAGCTGAAAGGAGAGAAATTATATTAAACATTCAACATGTGTCTTCGAAAAGTATCTTAATTATATTATACTTATTTTAGAACTCATTTAACAAAATAACCCCAAGACATGTAACAAACTTCCCCGTACTAACAATAAACAACGAATAAAATTAACCGAATACAAAAGATAGCAGTATTTTTGATCACCACTGACTGAGCAGTCTATAGTCAGATGAAGAGCAACTTTTAATTAGCACATCGAATCATTTACCATTTCCGTTAAGAAGATCGCAAATTAAAATATGTAAGGTGGCAAATAAAAAAATATGTTTCTACACGTCGTAAGAGTCTAGCTGAGTGAAACTTATCAAAATCACCTTCTCTTTACTTATCCTTGAAATTTAGAGTCGGAATGCTAAGTGCCACTAGGAGAAGCAAGACTGAGATCATTCCTGGTGTAGATTTGAGCAAATTAATCAAACCAACCCATCGAACCTAACAGAAGAACGTGTATCAGTCTTAGCAAACAATTTGATGATTGAAATGGTTTAGTCAAGAATTACTAGAACAAGTGGGGCATCTCCAAACTAATCAGTGCTCTAACAAACTGTGACGCTGTGAAACTTGATAAACTAAAATAACTGATTTATACTTGCACCGCGCACATCCTCCTTCTCTCAGTACTGTTATTGGCATTATAATATTAACTATTCATGTTGGACTCCTTTCAGGAGCCAGCAGACCTGTACTGCTCTTATGATTGTTTGTCAATAACATTGTTTCCCAACCGACGTTGCGTTAGATGTCAATGCTCCTCATGTGCCCTACAACGAAAGTCAGCCTTGAACTGGTGTATTATAATTTAACCCTTCTCTTGCAGTCCTATCAATGCCACAGTTTTGGACTCAGTCACCCACTTCCTAACCATGCTGCACCGACAACAGACCCATAATACGCAGCACGATAAATTACACCACATTAGCCTGCATTACTGGCAGACCTATCCTACACATCAAGACCCTTTACCCCTTTTCTCTTGCCCGTATGCACTTTATGCGGATCCATGATACACACCAAGACCCTTTACTCCTTATCAGTCTGCAGTCCCAGCAGACCACACTGCACACCAAGACTCTACACCCTTTTTCTTTTACCAGCATTCACTACCAGTAGACTCATGCAACACACAAAGACCCTTTCCACCTCATCAGCATTCGGTATCAGCCGAATCGTGCTACACAACAAGTTACATCACCCCTTCTCCCTTAAAGGCCTGCTCCACCAGCAGACCCATACTTTACATCGCGAACCTCCAACATTTTCCCTAACCAGCCTGCACCACCAGCAGACCCATACTTTACAGCGCGAACCTCCAACATTTTCCCTAACCAGCCTGCACCACCAGCAGACCCATACTATACATCGCGAACCTCCAACCTTTTCCCTAACCAGCCTGCACCACCAGCAGACCCATACTTTACATAGCGAACCTCCATCCTTTACCCTAACCAGCCTGCACCACCAGCAGACCCATACTTTACATAGCGAACCTCCATCCTTTACCCTAACCAGCTTGCACCACCAGCAGACCCATGGTACACACCAAGTCCCCAGACCGACCTGCATGTCGTTGGATATGGACTCCCTGTCGCCCAAGATCTCGTGTAGCGCCTTGGTCCCGAGCATGTTCCTCAGCGTGGTCTGGGCCAGAAGGCGCGTGGAGTGATGAGCGTTTTCGACGTTAGCCACGCTCACCGTGGCGTTGTTTACGCGATAATACACCACGGCGTCTACGCTCACCGTCACGGAATCTTTCGTGAGTACCTAGTCACGAATGAGGAACCAGTTACAAACTGTGAGGAAATAGTTGCGTTTAATGTGAGCTCTGCATGGAATTGGATGACAGCGTGTATATGATCATGTACTTGAAAGGGATTTAATCCTACACAAATCAATATTATGCTACATTCTCATCTCTCTATGAAAATCAGTGACAACAAATGAGATGTAACTAATAAAATAAACTGAATAAAAAGTATTTCAAACTGTTACAATTAGCAATCTTCTAACTATGATAATCGAGACTAACAGTGCCACTTTCGACACCTAGACCCGTCCTCCTTCTTGATTATACGAAGGCAACGCATGACACGTCAAAACATTCCCGAACTAATATCAATATATTTTGATTAGATAGAATGAACCACTACACTCGATAATAAACACACCGTTTTGATTAGATAGAATGAACCACTACACTCGATAATAAACACACCGTTTTGATTAGATAGAATGAACCACTACACTCGATAATAAACACACCGTTTTGATTAGATAGAATGAACCACTACACTCGATAATAAACACACCGTTTTGATTAGATAGAATGAACCACTACACTCGATAATAAACACACCGTTTTGATTAGATAGAATGAACCACTACACTCGATAATAAACACACCGTTTTGATTAGATAGAATGAACCACTACACTCGATAATAAACACACCGTTTTGATTAGATAGAATGAACCACTACACTCGATAATAAACACACCGTTTTGATTAGATAGAATGAACCACTACACTCGATAATAAACACACCGTTTTGATTAGATAGAATGAACCACTACACTCGATAATAAACACACCGTTTTGATTAGATAGAATGAACCACTACACTCGATAATAAACACACCGTTTTGATTAGATAGAATGAACCACTACACTCGATAATAAACACACCGAAAATGTGGCTTGCGAGTTTCTTCATAAAAACTTGTACTTTCTTTCTCAATCGTCAAAAATAAAATATGATGAAAAAAAGTTTCGATTATAATTACCATTTTGAAAAAGAACAATTGAGCCTCCTAGTATCATCAGCTACACAGGTGACTCACTTCGAAGTACCCGAGTTTAAGAGTTCGAGAGCGTTCTTTATAGGAAGTCTGCTATGTGAAACGTCAGCCAAGGCGTTGTGCAAGGAATTCTGCCTTACAACCAATAAGCGAAGGATAATATTGAGCAAAAAAAAAGAGATATCAACCTATCAGACGGCCCAGTATTGAAAAAAAAACACTAGCGCGACAAACAGATTGAGATAATTGCTATGCGGGCGAGCAGCTGGGTTGAGGGCATAAATCTAAAGGAAAATAGACCATATGGATGTGTTTACGGAAATTGCTATAAATATATTGATTGTATTGTAGTTGATGAGTAAGAATACAACAAGCTTTAAAAAGTCATATTTGCCTCCACCTGAACTCGCAAAGACTATTTTGGTTGAATGTTTATTAGTACCATTACAACACATATTAGGATCAATCAGCGGCATATTTCTCTTTCTTTTTTGGGTTTCAAAATATCTATAAATGTTACTACGAGCAAACATCATTTGATTACTTGAAACCTCTGATAATATTGTTAAATAAGACACCAGTTTACCAAGTAATGGATTAGATTAGATTGACAAGGCTTTCTAGCGCGCTGAAGCCATCGTCCTTCAGGCACCGAATGTCAAACCAGCAAACAGATTAGATTAGTTTAGAGTGTCAAGGTTTTCTAGCGCGCTGGAGTCATCGTCCTTCAGGCGCCGAATGTCAAACCAGCAAACAGATTAGATTAGTTTAGAGTGACAAGGTTTTCTAGCGCGCTGGAGCCATCGTCCTTCAGGCGGCGAATGTCAAACTAGCAAACAGTGTTCCATCATGTTAGTCTTTGTTTTGATTCTTTTAATGTTCGAGTTAGGTTTACTACTGCGCAAAGTCAAAGTCCTTTACGCGGCGAACGTCTATGGTATGTACTGGTGCCACAGGAGGGGCAGGATCTCCTAAGGTGCTGAGGCCATATGATCCTAGCACTCCCTGGATGGCAGTAAGGGGGATTAGCACACTTCCTACCCTACCTCAGAGCCCCAAGGATCCGCAGTAGTCCTTAAGGTGCCGGGCTACGCGCTCCAACACCTGCTGATGGGGACGATGAAAAAGACACAGAAAACGTGGATCCCATGCATGAAATCTGCACTAGGTGAAAGAAATTTCACGCATGAGAAGAGCAGGAATGAAAAGAAGAAGGACTAGTCGTAGAAGAAGGTTACATGAAAGAAAGCGCCCAACTTGACTGTTATTTGCCACCCGGGAGGAGAATAACTAGAACCGGTAGGTGTTGGTATGATTAGAGTGTCTGGGTATGCATGCTTGTGTAAGTGTGTGTGTGTTTGTGTGCAACGACTAGTAGAATAGTTGTTAAGAAGGATCCTGAGCCAAGTTTGAGGAAATTTGAACTGAACATAAGATGCAAATGAGGTAAATAACAAGTAGGCAAATCAGGATGGGGGAGGAAAGGAGAGATAGTGAAGGGTGAAGAAGAGGGGAGTCTGAAGGGAAATTTGGGTGTTCACCCTCCGGTTAAGCCGTGACTCCGTGCGGCCCGTGAACCTAACAGATACCTAGGGGGATTACCAAGTAATGACATGAGTCTTAGAAGAAATCAACTTATTTTCTAGTGACACATTTACTGGATACACACCTACTTAATCAGAACACATTGGCACGCACTCAACAGGTGGTCTATGAGAGCAAACAAGAAGAAACGAAATAACTAGACTACGGTTCTCACAGCAGGAATAAATAAGCTAAAAAGCAGCACAACTACTACATGTGTAATAAATTTAAGTGTAAAAACGGTGGTGTGATGATATCTTAACACTCGCTATTGTTATCACTAATGTTGTCACTAAATTGATCGTACGGGATGTTTGGCGAGCTGTAAAATATCACGTATGAGAACATCGACAAAGAAGCGAATGGTAACTTGGACAGCAACCAACCAAAACAGCAACCAAAGTTCTGAATCACCTACATGAAAGTAGCGAATCCATTTTTTGTCTTCAAAAATCCAACCGAATTATATATTTGTTACCAAAACAGGTTAACACGGATAATATGTAAAGGTGGCCGCGTCTGTTGAGTTAATGGAAGGTAACACATTGTTAATTTATAGCCATTATTAAAAGGCAGTTTCGAAATAAACATGCCGTGCTGGGTGATTTATTTGTAAGGGCCATAAAGAGCCGCTACGCACAAATACGCCGTGTTCGTTAAAACCAATGACAATTTATACGCACGATGGTTAAGGGTGGAATCGGCTGAAACTTGGTACTACAGCTCCGAGTGTTTGCTACTGGCTAATAACTCCTTTAGGGCACGACGCTAGCAAGAGGATGGGGGAAAATAAGCTACATGGATTGTTATTCTAGTGGCCTCGACCCACCTCCTGGGGAGGTACGTCGAACGTTACTGTTCTAATATCCACCTTGCGGTAGCTCTCAATGCAGGGGAGCGTGAAAAATATTCCTGAAGAGATGGGACCCAGTTGGAGAAGAATAAACTTTTGCAAAAAGAGCAGGGAATACAAAAAAGGTTTTTGCAAACAAAAAATATATAATTTCTGTCCAGTCGTGGTGAAGAACGGTACTGACAAAAACATGTACTATTTGGTATGATAGTGGAACAGCAAAAACCATGCAATTATTGACCTTAGAATAGAAAAAAGTGTACCAAAGAATAAACGTGAAGATCGTCGGATGTTCCCGAATGCAGGCTGTTGTATGGGGGGAGTAGGGAGAACAGCCATGACCGTGGAACAAACATGGTGTGTACATTCACTATCTCTAATGTGATGATTGTGAATAGATAACTACTGAAGTACAATAATCGACCAATATAAAAATTGAGCTTGAATGTTAATGCGTAAAAATAGAGAGTGCATTGAAAATAAGTTACGCCCACACAACTGAAACTGGGTTAATGATGTACATCGTAACTGAAACTGGGTTAATGATGTACATCGTAACTGAAACTGGGTAAATGCTGTACATCGTAACTGAAACTGGGTAAATGCTGTACATCGTAACTGAAACTGGGT